>JAWPHD010024533.1:0-18922 GCA_037043455.1 Cyrtodaria siliqua | reverse complement strand
ATGAAACGTGCACTCTATGGCACGCAGAATGATACTTGTTGACATTTCATTGCCAAGGGACGTAATACGTGTACGGGAAAATAGGACAAACAGAGATAACTTAGATTTTTACGCGATCTGATAGTACATATGATTATTATTCATAATAGTAATACGTAAAGAATATGTACAATATTATCTGGCTTGTTGTTATGATTGTTAATATGACTATTGTTATAATTATTGCAGCAAACCTGTATCAAGACACAACGTTAATCGCTTCTCAAGTGAGCCCAGAAGTTGCATGTACAAGCCATGACAAGCCAACATTGCGTTCCACCGTAAGTTTATCATATGTATTCGTACTTTCAACAGTTATGCTCAAGTCAGAAATGAAACGGACACTCTATGGCACGCAGAATGATACTTTTTGACATTTCATTGCCAAGGGACGTAATACGTGTACGGGAAAATAGGAGAAACAGTGATAACTTAGATTTTTACGCGATCTGATAGTACATATGATTATTATTCATAATAGTAATACGTATAGAATATGTACAATATTATCTGGCTGGTTGTTATGATTGTTAATATGACTATTGTTATAATTATTGCAGCAAACCTGTATCAAGACACAACGTTAATCGCTTTTCAAGTGAGCCCAGAAGTTGCATGTACAAGCCATGACAAGCCAACAATGCGTTCCACCGTAAGTTTTTCATATGTATACGTACTTTCAACAGATATGCACAAGTCAGAAATGAAACGGGCACTCTATGGCACGCAGAATGATACTTGTTGACATTTCATTGCCAAGGGACGTAATACGTGTACGGGAAAATAGGACAAACAGAGATAACTTAGATTTTTACGCGATCTGATAGTACATATGATTATTATTCATAATAGTAATACGTATAGAATATGTACAATATTATCTGGCTTGTTGTTATGATTGTTAATATGACTATTGTTATAATTATTGCAGCAAACCTGTATCAAGACACAACGTTAATCGCTTTTCAAGTGAGCCCAGAAGTTGCATGTACAAGCCATGACAAGCCAACAATGCGTTCCACCGTAAGATTTTCATATGTATACGCACTTTCAACAGATATGCACACATCAGAAATGAAACGTGCACTCTATGGCACGCAGAATGATACTTGTTGACATTTCATTGCCAAGGGACGTAATACGTGTACGGGAAAATAGGACAAACAGAGATAACTTAGATTTTTACGCGATCTGATAGTACATATGATTATTATTCATAATAGTAATACGTAAAGAATATGTACAATATTATCTGGCTTGTTGTTATGATTGTTAATATGACTATTGTTATAATTATTGCAGCAAACCTGTATCAAGACACAACGTTAATCGTTTCTCAAGTGAGCCCAGAAGTTGCATGTACAAGCCATGACAAGCCAACATTGCGTTCCACCGTAAGTTTATCATATGTATACGTACTTTCAACAGATATGCACAAGTCAGAAATGAAACGGGCCCTCTATGGCACGCAGAATGATACTTGTTGACATTTCATTGCCAAGGGAGGTAATACGTGTACGGGAAAATAGGAGAAACAGTGATAACTTAGATTTTTACGCGATCTGATAGTACATATGATTATTATTCATAATAGTAATACGTATAGAATATGTACAATATTATCTGGCTGGTTGTTATGATTGTTAATATGACTATTGTTATAATTATTGCAGCAAACCTGTATCAAGACACAACGTTAATCGCTTTTCAAGTGAGCCCAGAAGTTGCATGTACAAGCCATGACAAGCCAACAATGCGTTCCACCGTAAGTTTTTCATATGTATACGTACTTTCAACAGATATGCACAAGTCAGAAATGAAACGGGCACTCTATGGCACGCAGAATGATACTTGTTGACATTTCATTGCCAAGGGACGTAATACGTGTACGGGAAAATAGGACAAACAGAGATAACTTAGATTTTTACGCGATCTGATAGTACATATGATTATTATTCATAATAGTAATACGTAAAGAATATGTACAATATTATCTGGCTTGTTGTTATGATTGTTAATATGACTATTGTTATAATTATTGCAGCAAACCTGTATCAAGACACAACGTTAATCGCTTCTCAAGTGAGCCCAGAAGTTGCATGTACAAGCCATGACAAGCCAACAATGCGTTCCACCGTAAGTTTTTCATATGTATACGTACTTTCAACAGATATGCACAAGTCAGAAATGAAACAGGCACTCTATGGCACGCAGAATGATACTTGTTGACATTTCATTGCCAAGGGACGTAATACGTGTACGGAAAATAGGACAAACAGAGATAACTTAGATTTTTACGCGATCTGATAGTACATATGATTATTATTCATAATAGTAATACGTATAGAATATGTACAATATTATCTGGCTTGTTGTTATGATTGTTAATATGACTATTGTTATAATTATTGCAGCAAACCTGTATCAAGACACAACGTTAATCGCTTCTCAAGTGAGCCCAGAAGTTGCATGTACAAGCCATGACAAGCCAACAATGCGTTCCACCGTAAGTTTTTCATATGTATACGTACTTTCAACAGATATGCACAAGTCAGCAATGAAACGGGCACTCTATGGCACGCAGAATGATACTTGTTGACATTTCATTGCCAAGGGACGTAATACGTGTACGGAAAATAGGACAAACAGAGATAACTTAGATTTTTACGCGATCTGATAGTACATATGATTATTATTCATAATAGTAATACGTAAAGAATATGTACAATATTATCTGGCTAGTTGTTATGATTGTTAATATGACTATTGTTATAATTATTGCAGCAAACCTGTATCAAGACACAACGTTAATCGCTTTTCAAGTGAGCCCAGAAGTTGCATGTACAAGCCATGACAAGCCAACAATGCGTTCCACCGTAAGTTTTTCATATGTATACGCACTTTCAACAGATATGCACACATCAGAAATGAAACGTGCACTCTATGGCACGCAGAATGATACTTGTTGACATTTCATTGCCAAGGGACGTAATACGTGTACGGGAAAATAGGACAAACAGAGATAACTTAGATTTTTACGCGATCTGATAGTACATATGATTATTATTCATAATAGTAATACGTAAAGAATATGTACAATATTATCTGGCTTGTTGTTATGATTGTTAATATGACTATTGTTATAATTATTGCAGCAAACCTGTATCAAGACACAACGTTAATCGCTTCTCAAGTGAGCCCAGAAGTTGCATGTACAAGCCATGACAAGCCAACATTGCGTTCCACCGTAAGTTTATCATATGTATTCGTACTTTCAACAGATATGAACAAGTCAGAAATGAAACGGACACTCTATGGCACGCAGAATGATACTTGTTGACATTTCATTGCCAAGGGACGTAATACGTGTACGGGAAAATAGGAGAAACAGTGATAAATTAGATTTTTACGCGATCTGATAGTACATATGATTATTATTCATAATAGTAATACGTATAGAATATGTACAATATTATCAGGCTGGTTGTTATGATTGTTAATATGACTATTGTTATAATTATTGCAGCAAACCTGTATCAAGACACAACGTTAATCGCTTTTCAAGTGAGCCAGAAGTTGCATGTACAAGCCATGACAAGCCAACAATGCGTTCCACCGTAAGTTTTTCATATGTATACGCACTTTCAACAGATATGCACACATCAGAAATGAAACGTGCACTCTATGGCACGCAGAATGATACTTGTTGACATTTCATTGCCAAGGGACGTAATACGTGTACGGGAAAATAGGACAAACAGAGATAACTTAGATTTTTACGCGATCTGATAGTACATATGATTATTATTCATAATAGTAATACGTATAGAATATGTACAATATTATCTGGCTTGTTGTTATGATTGTTAATATGACTATTGTTATAATTATTGCAGCAAACCTGTATCAAGACACAACGTTAATCGCTTCTCAAGTGAGCCCATAAGTTGCATGTACAAGCCATGACAAGCCAACATTGCGTTCCACCGTAAGTTTATCATATGTATACGTACTTTCAACAGATATGCACAAGTCAGAAATGAAACGGGCACTCTATGGCACGCAGAACGATACTTGTTGACATTTCATTGCCAAGGGACGTAATACGTGTACGGGAAAATAGGACAAACAGAGATAACTTAGATTTTTACGCGATCTGATAGTACATATGATTATTATTCATAATAGTAATACGTAAAGAATATGTACAATATTATCTGGCTTGTTGTTATGATTGTTAATATGACTATTGTTATAATTATTGCAGCAAACCTGTATCAAGACACAACGTTAATCGCTTCTCAAGTGAGCCCAGAAGTTGCATGTACAAGCCATGACAAGCCAACATTGCGTTCCACCGTAAGTTTATCATATGTATTCGTACTTTCAACAGATATGCACAAGTCAGAAATGAAACGGACACTCTATGGCACGCAGAATGATACTTGTTGACATTTCATTGCCAAGGGACGTAATACGTGTACGGGAAAATAGGACAAACAGTGATAACTTAGATTTTTACGCGATCTGATAGTACATATGATTATTATTCATAATAGTAATACGTATAGAATATGTACAATATTATCTGGCTGGTTGTTATGATTGTTAATATGACTATTGTTATAATTATTGCAGCAAACCTGTATCAAGACACAACGTTAATCGCTTTTCAAGTGAGCCCAGAAGTTGCATGTACAAGCCATGACAAGCCAACAATGCGTTCCACCGTAAGTTTTTCATATGTATACGCACTTTCAACAGATATGCACACATCAGAAATGAAACGTGCACTCTATGGCACGCAGAATGATACTTGTTGACATTTCATTGCCAAGGGACGTAATACGTGTACGGGAAAATAGGACAAACAGAGATAACTTAGATTTTTACGCGATCTGATAGTACATATGATTATTATTCATAATAGTAATACGTAAAGAATATGTACAATATTATCTGGCTTGTTGTTATGATTGTTAATATGACTATTGTTATAATTATTGCAGACAAACCTGTATCAAGACACAACGTTAATCGTTTCTCAAGTGAGCCCAGAAGTTGCATGTACAAGCCATGACAAGCCAACATTGCGTTCCACCGTAAGTTTATCATATGTATACGTACTTTCAACAGATATGCACAAGTCAGAAATGAAACGGGCACTCTATGGCACGCAGAATGATACTTGTTGACATTTCATTGCCAAGGGAGGTAATACGTGTACGGGAAAATAGGAGAAACAGTGATAACTTAGATTTTTACGCGATCTGATAGTACATATGATTATTATTCATAATAGTAATACGTATAGAATATGTACAATATTATCTGGCTGGTTGTTATGATTGTTAATATGACTATTGTTATAATTATTGCAGCAAACCTGTATCAAGACACAACGTTAATCGCTTTTCAAGTGAGCCCAGAAGTTGCATGTACAAGCCATGACAAGCCAACAATGCGTTCCACCGTAAGTTTTTCATATGTATACGTACTTTCAACAGATATGCACAAGTCAGAAATGAAACGGGCACTCTATGGCACGCAGAATGATACTTGTTGACATTTCATTGCCAAGGGACGTAATACGTGTACGGGAAAATAGGACAAACAGAGATAACTTAGATTTTTACGCGATCTGATAGTACATATGATTATTATTCATAATAGTAATACGTAAAGAATATGTACAATATTATCTGGCTTGTTGTTATGATTGTTAAATTAAATATGACTATTGTTATAATTATTGCAGCAAACCTGTATCAAGACACAACGTTAATCGCTTCTCAAGTGAGCCCAGAAGTTGCATGTACAAGCCATGACAAGCCAACAATGCGTTCCACCGTAAGTTTTTCATATGTATACGTACTTTCAACAGATATGCACAAGTCAGAAATGAAACAGGCACTCTATGGCACGCAGAATGATACTTGTTGACATTTCATTGCCAAGGGACGTAATACGTGTACGGGAAAATAGGACAAACAGAGATAACTTAGATTTTTACGCGATCTGATAGTACATATGATTATTATTCATAATAGTAATACGTATAGAATATGTACAATATTATCTGGCTTGTTGTTATGATTGTTAATATGACTATTGTTATAATTATTGCAGCAAACCTGTATCAAGACACAACGTTAATCGCTTCTCAAGTGAGCCCAGAAGTTGCATGTACAAGCCATGACAAGCCAACAATGCGTTCCACCGTAAGTTTTTCATATGTATACGTACTTTCAACAGATATGCACAAGTCAGCAATGAAACGGGCACTCTATGGCACGCAGAATGATACTTGTTGACATTTCATTGCCAAGGGACGTAATACGTGTACGGGAAAATAGGACAAACAGAGATAACTTAGATTTTTACGCGATCTGATAGTACATATGATTATTATTCATAATAGTAATACGTAAAGAATATGTACAATATTATCTGGCTAGTTGTTATGATTGTTAATATGACTATTGTTATAATTATTGCAGCAAACCTGTATCAAGACACAACGTTAATCGCTTTTCAAGTGAGCCCAGAAGTTGCATGTACAAGCCATGACAAGCCAACAATGCGTTCCACCGTAAGTTTTTCATATGTATACGCACTTTCAACAGATATGCACATATCAGAAATGAAACGTGCACTCTATGGCATGCAGAATGATACTTGTTGACATTTCATTGCCAAGGGACGTAATACGTGTACGGGAAAATAGGACAAACAGAGATAACTTAGATTTTTACGCGATCTGATAGTACATATGATTATTATTCATAATAGTAATACGTAAAGATATGTACAATATTATCTGGCTTGTTGTTATGATTGTTAATATGACTATTGTTATAATTATTGCAGCAAACCTGTATCAAGACACAACGTTAATCGCTTCTCAAGTGAGCCCAGAAGTTGCATGTACAAGCCATGACAAGCCAACATTGCGGTTCCACCGTAAGTTTATCATATGTATTCGTACTTTCAACAGATATGCACAAGTCAGAAATGAAACGGACACTCTATGGCACGCAGAATGATACTTTTTGACATTTCATTGCCAAGGGACGTAATACGTGTACGGGAAAATAGGAGAAACAGTGATAACTTAGATTTTTACGCGATCTGATAGTACATATGATTATTATTCATAATAGTAATACGTATAGAATATGTACAATATTATCTGGCTGGTTGTTATGATTGTTAATATGACTATTGTTATAATTATTGCAGCAAACCTGTATCAAGACACAACGTTAATCGCTTTTCAAGTGAGCCCAGAAGTTGCATGTACAAGCCATGACAAGCCAACAATGCGTTCCACCGTAAGTTTTCATATGTATACGCACTTTCAACAGATATGCACACATCAGAAATGAAACGTGCACTCTCTGGCACGCAGAATGATACTTGTTGACATTTCATTGCCAAGGGACGTAATACGTGTACGGAAAAATAGGACAAACAGAGATAACTTAGATTTTTACGCGATCTGATAGTACATATGATTATTATTCATAATAGTAATACGTATAGAATATGTACAATATTATCTGGCTTGTTGTTATGATTGTTAATATGACTATTGTTATAATTATTGCAGCAAACCTGTATCAAGACACAACGTTAATCGCTTCTCAAGTGAGCCCATAAGTTGCATGTACAAGCCATGACAAGCCAACATTGCGTTCCACCGTAAGTTTATCATATGTATACGTACTTTCAACAGATATGCACAAGTCAGAAATGAAACGGGCACTCTATGGCACGCAGAACGATACTTGTTGACATTTCATTGCCAAGGGACGTAATACGTGTACGGGAAAATAGGACAAACAGAGATAACTTAGATTTTTACGCGATCTGATAGTACATATGATTATTATTCATAATAGTAATACGTATAGAATATGTACAATATTATCTGGCTTGTTGTTATGATTGTTAATATGACTATTGTTATAATTATTGCAGCAAACCTGTATCAAGACACAACGTTAATCGCTTCTCAAGTGAGCCCAGAAGTTGCATGTACAAGCCATGACAAGCCAACAATGCGTTCCACCGTAAGTTTTTCATATGTATACGTACTTTCAACAGATATGCACAAGTCAGAAATGAAACGGGCACTCTATGGCACGCAGAATGATACTTGTTGACATTTCATTGCCAAGGGACGTAATACGTGTACGGGAAAATAGGACAAACAGAGATAACTTAGATTTTTACGCGATCTGATAGTACATATGATTATTATTCATAATAGTAATACGTAAAGAATATGTACAATATTATCTGGCTTGTTGTTATGATTGTTAATATGACTATTGTTATAATTATTGCAGCAAACCTGTATCAAGACACAACGTTAATCGCTTCTCAAGTGAGCCCAGAAGTTGCATGTACAAGCCATGACAAGCCAACAATGCGTTCCACCGTAAGTTTTTCATATGTATACGTACTTTCAACAGATATGCACAAGTCAGAAATGAAACGGGCACTCTATGGCACGCAGAATCATACTTGTTGACATTTCATTGCCAAGGGACGTAATACGTGTACGGGAAAATAGGACAAACAGAGATAACTTAGATTTTTACGCGATCTGATAGTACATATGATTATTATTTATAATAGTAATACGTATAGAATATGTACAATATTATCTGGCTTGTTGTTATGATTGTTAATATGACTATTGTTATAATTATTGCAGCAAACCTGTATCAAGACACAACGTTAATCGCTTCTCAAGTGAGCCCAGAAGATGCATGTACAAGCCATGACAAGCCAACATTGCGTTCCACCGTAAGTTTATCATATGTATACGTACTTTCAACAGATATGCACAAGTCAGAAATGAAACGGGCACTCTATGGCACGCAGAATGATACTTGTTGACATTCCATTGCCAAGGGACGTAATACGTGTACGGGAAAATAGGACAAACAGAGATAACTTAGATTTTTACGCGATCTGATAGTACATATGATTATTATTCATAATAGTAATACGTATAGAATATGTACAATATTATCTGGCTTGTTGTTATGATTGTTAATATGACTATTGTTATAATTATTGCAGCAAACCTGTATCAAGACACAACGTTAATCGCTTCTCAAGTGAGCCCAGAAGTTGCATGTACAAGCCATGACAAGCCAACAATGCGTTCCACCGTAAGTTTTTCATATGTATACGTACTTTCAACAGATATGCACAAGTCAGAAATGAAACGGGCACTCTATGGCACGCAGAATGATACTTGTTGACATTTCATTGCCAAGGGACGTAATACGTGTACGGGAAAATAGGACAAACAGAGATAACTTAGATTTTTACGCGATCTGATAGTACATATGATTATTATTCATAATAGTAATACGTAAAGAATATGTACAATATTATCTGGCTTGTTGTTATGATTGTTAATATGACTATTGTTATAATTATTGCAGCAAACCTGTATCAAGACACAACGTTAATCGCTTCTCAAGTGAGCCCATAAGTTGCATGTACAAGCCATGACAAGCCAACATTGCGTTCCACCGTAAGTTTATCATATGTATACGTACTTTCAACAGATATGCACAAGTCAGAAATGAAACGGGCACTCTATGGCACGCAGAACGATACTTGTTGACATTTCATTGCCAAGGGACGTAATACGTGTACGGGAAAATAGGACAAACAGAGATAACTTAGATTTTTACGCGATCTGATAGTACATATGATTATTATTCATAATAGTAATACGTATAGAATATGTACAATATTATCTGGCTTGTTGTTATGATTGTTAATATGACTATTGTTATAATTATTGCAGCAAACCTGTATCAAGACACAACGTTAATCGCTTCTCAAGTGAGCCCAGAAGTTGCATGTACAAGCCATGACAAGCCAACAATGCGTTCCACCGTAAGTTTTTCATATGTATACGTACTTTCAACAGATATGCACAAGTCAGAAATGAAACGGGCACTCTATGGCACGCAGAATGATACTTGTTGACATTTCATTGCCAAGGGACGTAATACGTGTACGGGAAAATAGGACAAACAGAGATAACTTAGATTTTTACGCGATCTGATAGTACATATGATTATTATTCATAATAGTAATACGTAAAGAATATGTACAATATTATCTGGCTTGTTGTTATGATTGTTAATATGACTATTGTTATAATTATTGCAGCAAACCTGTATCAAGACACAACGTTAATCGCTTCTCAAGTGAGACCAGAAGTTGCATGTACAAGCCATGACAAGCCAACAATGCGTTCCACCGTAAGTTTTTCATATGTATACGTACTTTCAACAGATATGCACAAGTCAGAAATGAAACGGGCACTCTACAGTCAGGGGTGTAACTGATTGAAGTTATTTTCTAATAACTTTAATGGGTTATTTTATCAATAATTCAGGAGTTTTCTCCCTTTGAATACAGTTCGATAGATAACTTAAATAAGTTATGAGTAAATGTAAACACCTTTCCAAGGAAAACAACTTATTTATATGATTGTTTAATTAACACTTCATTGTAAGATTTAAGTCCCTTGCTGGAATAACTATATTCAGTTATCAGTACTGCCCTGTCAACTATGCTAAATCAGTGAGCCTACAGAAAATGTGTTATGTTAAATATTTTAAGATTATGAAAATGGTAAGTATGCATGAAATAGATCGCTATTATGGGTAACATGTTTGATAGAATATGTTTGAATAAAAAGGTGAAAACATGTTACAATTGTATGGGAAGTAACCCAATAGGTCTCTGCCATTAAGATGGTGTTCATTTTAATATACCATAAATTTAGTTTCTTACACATGTAAACTTAAAATGATACAGGTAACACATCAATAAAATGATCAACATAATCATGTAATATGTATAAACAGATTGCGATGTGTCTCAGTCTTATCCATCAGGCAAAAGTTAGAAAAAATAACTTGTTTAGGTTATTAGAGTTTTGGAGCTTTTTTTTCTCAAAATAACTGAAATAAGTTTCAGATATTCATCTGTTTGTAAATCTGTTTTCTATCAAAACAATAATATTCCTGCAACATCTGATATTTTTTATGGTTCTTTCATCTTTGTTGTTAACTAATTTGCCATAAATTCTTCTCCGCAAGGTTTAGCAATAGTTTATTCAAGCTTTTAATTGTCAGGGGTGTAACTGATATTAGTTACCTACTAATAACTTAAATGAGTTACATAATAATATGGAGAAAGTAGCAAAATAGTTTAAAGACGTTATTTCTGAAAAGTTCATCAACATATTTCACTTGTGGCCATAGGCATTGTTTTAGGGTAAAACATAACTTGTTAAAGTTATTTAGTAAATAACTGAAATCGGTACAAAATAAATAAGTGATTTCTGAAAAGTTTATCATAGTTCACATTTGGCCATAGGCATGTGTTTTTTGGGGGTAAATCATAACTTGTTAAAGTTATTTAGTAATAAATCAATTACACCACTGAACTTATCCCCAAATTAAAACAAGACTGAAGTGTCTACATAATGTGGGTTGGACAGTCTTCCTTTTCAGTCGTATATGTTGGTCCCATTCCTAATCTAAACAAGACTCAGTGTTTTTGGGGGCTGTTTTAATAGCCGTTTTTCGGTCATATTTCTAATGCCAAAACATATCTTTTTTTAACCCAATTTTGAAGAAATAGAAACAATTTTGGTAATTATGTCACATTAATAGAGTACAAAACGCTTTTAATTGCCTCCGCTGACTTGGTGTACAGTTAACAGTATTAATGATAAAATTCTGACAATAATGTTTTAATGGATATATTTCCTTGTTTACGAAAATTCGCGCTAAAATTCCCAATTGTTATGTTCCCAAAAAAAAGAAAAAAAACAACAAAAAACAACAACAACAACGACAAAAAACAAACACTGAGAGTTGTCAGAAGATATCAGAGCTCACCTTGTGTGGGCAAAGTGGGAAAAGTTCACCCCTCTTATTAAGTAAGGTCCTAGAATCTCTGTTATGAACTATAGATCGGTTACTTTAACATGTGTTTCTTGTAAAATACGTGAATCAGAGAAAGCATTATTTTTTCACTTGAATTCAGAACATTTGATCAGAAAAAATCAACATGGCTTTGTAAAAGGTAACAATGACTAACAAACCTGCTAGAAACTCTAGAATCAGTCACTAATGATTAAGACAATGGTATATTATATCCACAAATATTGTATATCTTGTCTAACAAAGTGCATTTGATTCAGCTGAACTTTAGAGACAGTTAGTGAAATTGGAGGCTTTAGGGTTACAGGGTAAGGTTTTAAATTGGATAAACGATTTTCTGACTGGACGTTAACAAGCAGTAGTTATTAGAGGCCAGTCATCTACGGAAAAAGACGTCTTAAGTGGAGTACCCCAAGGATCAGTATTGGGGCCTCTTTTGTTTATACTCTTTATAAATGAACTACCAGATATTAAAATCACATTTTTTGGCGTTTGATACAAAGATTTTCAATTCATGTAAATATATGAATATATTACAAGATGATTTAAAAACATTACAATCATGGTCAAATATATGGCTTCTGAGATTTAATGTAGCCAAGTGTAAAATAATCCATTTGGTTATGATGCTCCAGAAATACTTACAAATTAAAACATATAGACATTAAAAATTCAGATTAAAAAAGGGATTGGGGAGTTTTTATCAGTAAGAATAGAAAGCCAAATGTGCAGTGTAGTGCAGCAGCAAAGAAAGTGCTGCAACGATACGCTTATTAGAAAACAGTGATAAAATAAGCTTTTTTATTATATATACCAGTTATGTACGTCCTCTATTATAATATTGTATTCAGGCTTGGAGTTCTTATTATCGTAAGGATATTGAATGTTTAGAAAAGAATACATCATCGAGCAACCAAACTAGTACCAGAGCTAAGAGATCTCAGATATGAAAAAATACTTTCAGCTTTAAATATGTACTCTTTTGAACAGGGACGTGTCAGAAGCGATCTCATCGAAACATTCAAGATACTGAAACATAAATATGATTTGGACTCTTCATCATTGTTTAAAGTTACTGATCATACCACACATGCAACGAAAGGACACAGTATGAAGTTATTTAAGCCGAGGCTTGTAAAAGTTGTCTTTAAGACAAAACTTCTTCAGCATACGAGTGATAAATCAATGAAACAGATACACTATCATAAATGAATATCATCAGGATCACGAACATGTAAAATGATTGTCTGTTTACAAAGTGTACAGTTATATAACATTATTAAGTTACTTATATTTTTAAGTGTCATGGGTTTAACATTAATACTACATCACTCTGCAGTCAACGTGGTCATGCAGCAGGACATTTTCGTTTACAGTAATATTAATTATGTCTATTTGCAAAACATAATGGCTTCCAGAGATGTGCTCTGTGCTTCTATATTTTTAAGTTACATAAAATATAACTCAAATAAGTTATATCAATGACTGCAGATCGAGGTTCAAATACAAAACATACACAATGGACAGGGAACTATTAGCATAACTAGCATATTAGAATCCAACTCTTCTTTCTGAAAACTTGGTCGTATTACAAATGATAAGCGGCATGTACATTTTAGAAAGGTGTATTCACATAACATGCCTCTTGACTCTACTGTCACACCACACAGATTCGTCAGAACACAGATTCACAGAAATTCATTTATAAAATTTAAAATGTTATCAAAGTTATAAACAAAAAATGACATTTATGATGTTAATCTTTTCTGTTTTACAAGTAATCACATCATCAATATTATGCGGTTAAAATGTTTACCATTTTTAAGTTCCATTTTAAATGTTACATCGACAGGGTACATAGACAGTAAGTAGTGTTAACTAATTTAAGTTACTTGCTAAATAACTTATACAAGTTATCTAAATAACTTATACAATTTATCTAACTTAAACACGTTATTTCTTAATCTGAAGGGTCCAACATAACTCCTACAAGTTATTGTTTATTATTTACCACACATATAAATAACTAGATGTATCAGGAGGTTGATTAATATGTCATTAGCTTAGTTTAAACGAAAGATTCCCCTATTTTTGTTGGGTCATCCTTGTGTTGGTTATTACATATTAATATGGATAATGAAGAAAAATAACTTAAATAAGCTATTTCTGAATAATTAACCACATTTCACGTGTAGCCATAGGCATGTATTTTTGGGGGTAAAACATAACTTGTTTAAGTTATTTAGTAAAGTGATAAGTTATTTCTGAAAATAAATATAAAAGTCGAACATGAAATGGAGCTTTCACAGAACACAGTAAACACAAAAACACGCAAAACGACAAACATTACGTGGTCCCGCCTTAATTCCATTAAGCGATGGGAAAGGTTATATTAGCAGGATTTTATAAGCGATATTTCGACAATAAAACACGTTTAAAAACATTGTTTATTGAAACAAAACGTGATAACCTGTTTAAAATTACATATTACATGTTTTAATTTGACAATTTGCAAACGTTTTATGCCGGAATTAAGGTTTTAAGCCAACCCCGTAGTGGAGTGAGAAGTCCAGTGCTACAGCGCCGAACTCCAGATCGAGAGGTGGTGGGTTCGATCCTCGCCGCGGCCACGTTATTTATCCTTGAGCAAGATAATTAGTCCACATTGCTTAGTACTGGTTCTATACAGGAAGCCATCGAGAGTGATTAATATAAGTTGCAATAACTTGTTCCGCAATCGATGTAAAAATAAATATGTTTTAACTATTAACCCCGTTTTCCCTTCTTGGAGCAGGGGTTGGATGGGGTATGAAAGTTAATACTCGGAACACGTAATGGTTAATAAGGAATAAAGGTATTACACACACAAAACAGGTTGACAGTAGGGCTATCACCTTGGAACGGTCAGTGGCAAAATAGGCCGCTTGGGGGTTTAAACCAGTTTATAGGGCGCCTCACACTTACCCTACTTCATCCCAAAATACGGGACAGTGTAAATAAAGAAACCCCGTCATGAACTATTCTCTAATCAAAAAGGCAGCATGTGTTTAACATGTGTTTCTTGTAAAATAATTGAATCAATATTCAAAGAAAGCATGCTTGTTCACTTGAATTCAGAACATGTGATCAGCAAAAATCAACATATCTTTGTAAAAGGTAATTACAGATGTTGTATATCTTGACTACCGAAGTGCACTTGATTCAGCTGAACATGAGACTTTTATTGAAACTGGATACAGGCTTACGGGATACAGGGTAAGGTCTTTTAATGGATAAAAGGTTTTCTTACTGGACGTAAACAAACAATAGTTATTAGAGGACAGTCATCTACAGAAAAAGACGTCTTAAGTGGGGTACCCAAGGATAAGTATTGGGGCCTCTTATGTTTATACTCTTTATAAATGAACTACCATATATTATTGGCAGTAAATCACAGCTTTTTTGTAAATGATACAAAGATTTTCAATTCCTGTAAAAATATGAATATATTACAAGATGATTTAAATACATAACAATCATGGTCAGATCTAGGGCTTCCGAGATTTAAGTAGCCAAGTGTGAAACAATCCATTTTGGTAATGATAATGCAGAATATATAAACAATATAGATATTGAAAATTCAGATTCAGAAAGTGATTTGGGAGGTATTATCAGTAAAACTGGAAAGCCAAGTAAGCAGTGTAGTGCGGCAGCAAAGAAAGCGATGCAAGGTCTCGGTTATTTGAAAATAATTTTTAAACACTCTGTTAAAAAAATCTTTATTATTATATATACCAGTTATATACGTCCTCTATTAGAATATTGTGTTCAGGTTTGGAGCCCTTATTATCGTAAGCATATTTCATGTTTAGAAAAAATATACCACCGAGCAACCAAACCAGTACCAGTGCTAAGAAATCTCAGAAAGACTTTCAGCTTTAAATAAGTACTCTCTTGAACAGAGACGTGTCAGAATCTCATCGAATGATTCAAGATACTGATTTGGACTCGGGATTTGGAATATGGGACACAAGAGGTATTGCCTATTCCTTAAATTCCCATAAAAATGTAAATGTAAAACCGAACATACGGCAAAGTACAGCGGTGTTTCGAATATTTGGTGAATCGTTAAAGACCTAGATATTAAAGGTCCAGCGATTAACCAAAAACTCCGAAAAAAAACACAATACAAACATATGTACGCTCTGCTTTGAGTAACGAGTCTTGTTGATATTTAAGACATGGGTCAATTTGTATTGCCAGGAAGGCTATCCTATTCAGGAATAAGATGGACATTCTTGAAAAGAGATAACTATGAATGTTTGAAAATGGATACAAAAACATATATATTTGCTGGATGGGATCGTTAACTGTATCAGTTGATAAATGTATCGCATCGTGAGCCCTGTATATCGTGATACGTATCGTATCGTCATGTAGGAGTATCGTTGCTGCCATATCAGATTTGGCAGTATAAAACAATGTTCGATGCTATATTCAAAAATATAAAGTATCAGGTAGTATTTAGCGATTACCTAATACAATATGCAAATAATATTTGCTATTGAAATAAAACTTGTTATTTTGTCATTATTAAACACCGGTGCTAAACTAGATAAGCTAAAAAGAACAAAATACATGTATAAACAGATACATTATCAAAATGAATATCATCAGGATCACAAACATGTAAACTGATTGCCTGTTCCAATCAGGTTTTTAAAAATAGAACAACTCAAATTAGATTTCATAACTGTGTACAGTTATATAACTTTATTAAGTTACTTATATGTTTAAGTGCCATGGGTTTAACATTAAGAGGGCATCACTCTGTAGTCAACATGGTCACTCAGCAGAACATTTTTTTAAAGTAATATTAACTAGACATGCTAGAACTACCAGTGAAGGTGATGAATACCCCGCGTTTTTGCTCTAGCCGATGATGGGCAAAATCAAGAATAATAAATGTTTAAAATATGTGTTAATTTTTTAATGTAAAAGAAATTCTCATTAAAACAAAGGTCCACAGTTGTGTAAAAAAATTAATTGCAGAATCGAAAACCGATAAATGCAGAGATACATCATACCATCACGTGTGAACTGTATGTTAGGTGTAATAACAATCCTTGAAACGTGTTAAAGTGAAAGCCACATGAAGTTGATTATTCAAATAAATAATTAGTCAAATAAAGGGTCATGATTCTGTAATAAATTAGGCATCAGCAATTTGTTATTTATAAGGACATAAGGTAAACAGTTGTTATGTGTACATGAAGTTTGGGAACACTCAATTCGAAAATGTTTGAGAAAAAGTCAAACAAATGGCCATAATTCTGTAATAAATTAGGCAATCAATGATGGGTGATGTACAGGGAAATAAGGTCATCAGGTGTTATGTGTATATGAAGTTTGGGAACAATACATTCAGAAGTGTTTGAGATATGCAAGTATTACAACTGTGTTACGCGACGGGACGGGACGGGACGGGGACGAGACGTGACGGGACGGGACCGGTGATATAAAGGGACATAATTTCATCAGTTGTTATGAGCATATGAAGTTTGGAAGCAATCCATTCAAAAGTGTTTGAGATATGCAAGTATTAACAATGACGACGGGACGGGACGCGACGCGACGGGACCCGACGGGATAAACATGTGTTGACGGGACGCGACGCGACGGGACGGGTCGCGAGGGGACACAAATGTGTTGACGGGACGCTACGGCACGGGACGCGAGGGGACAACATTGTGAAAGCGGGGGTATAATTATGTTTATGTGCAAAAAATAATGGCTTCCAGAGATTTACTCCTTGCTTCCATATCTTGATAAAACAAAATAACTCAAATAAGTTATAGTATTGACTGCAGATCGAGTCTCAGACTCAAAACATACCCAATGGACATGGAACTATTAGCATGATTAGTATATTAGAGACCTACTCTTCGTTCTGAAAATTGGCTCGTATTAAAAATGATAAGCGTTATGAACATTGACAGTTTAGAAAGGTGTATTCAACTAACATGCCTATCGACTCTGCTGTCAGACCACACAGACCACACACACTCGTCAAAACACACAGACTCGCCAAAACACAGATTCACAGAAACTCATTTATACAATCTAAAATGTTATCAACGTTATAAACAAAATATGACATTTATGATGTTAATTGTTTCTGTTTTTCAAGTAATCACATCATCAATAGTATGCGGTTAAAATGTTTAACATTTTTAAGTTCCATTTAAAATGTTATATCTACAGATTACATATACAGTACCTGGTGTAACTGATTAAAGTTACTCGCTAAATAACTTAAGCAAGTTATTTAACTTAAACAAGTTATTTCTTAATCTGAAGGGTCCAACATAACTCATACGAGTTATTGTTTATTATTTGCCACACGTATAACTAACTAGATGTCTCAGGAGGATGATCAATAAGTCATTAGCGTAGTTCAAACGAAGGATTCCCCTCTTTATAGTGGGTCATCCTTTTGTTGGTCAGTATTGCCATTGGGTAATTTGTTTTCTATTTTGTGATGTAATGGTTACCATCTGCAGAGGCTTTGCTCATTTAGATTCAGGTTTTATTGCACAGTTGTGCAACCAGCCAAACAATTTGGAAACAATAAAACATGTGTTGGGAAAAGTAGGAAGGCAAATACATTGAAAGTGAATATAGGTGAACTTTTGAGAAATAACTTGAAGAAGTTATTTTGCTACTGTAATATATATCATATGTACTTTTTTTTAAAATTTATTTCACTTCTATTTCTTGACTTCCGAATTCCGTATTTAGCATTCCGAAGTGTAGTAAGTAGTATGAGTAAGAGAATAATACAAAAAATTCTACGAGTATACTACTACTACTACTACTACTACTACTATTACTACTACTACTAC
>JAWPHD010024532.1:0-18927 GCA_037043455.1 Cyrtodaria siliqua | reverse complement strand
CCAAGAAATAGTTAGCAATGTCATTATCATCAGTATGTTCCATTGATTTGTTGTTATTTGCCCCTGGTCCCAAGCACAGACTAGTGCTAGTTGTATAACCACAAGCACAAACATGTGTCAAGAAATAGGTAGCAATGTCACTATCATAGGTATTTTCCAATGATTTGCTGCTATTTGCCCTGGTCCCAAGCATAGACTAGTGCTAGTTGTATAAGCACGTGCACAAAACATGTACCAAGAAATATGTAGCAATGTCACTATAATATGTATGTTCTATGGATTTGCTGTTATTTGCCCCTGGTCCCAAGCACAAACTAGTGCTAGTTGTATAATCACAAGCAGAAAACATGTACCAAGAAATAGGTAGCAATGTCACCATCATCCATATGTTACATTGATTTGTTGTTATTTGCCCCTGGTCCAAAGAACAGGCTAGTGCTAGTTGTATAATGACAAGCACAACATGTACCAAGAAACAGGTAGCAATGTCACTATCATCCGTATGTTCCATTGATCTGCTGATATTTGCAGCTGATCCTAAGCACAGGCTAGTGCTAGTTGTATAATCACAAGCACAGACATGTAACAAGAAATAGGTAGCAATGTCACTAACATCGATATTTTCCATTAATTTGTTCTTATTTGCCCCTGGTCCCTAACACAGCTAGTGCTAGTTGTATAATCACAAGCACAAAACATGTACCAAGAAATAGGTAGCAATGTCACTATAATATGTATGTTCCATTGATTTATTATTGTTTGCCCTGGTCCCAAGCACAGGCTAGTGCTAGTTGTATCACAAGCACAAACATGTACCAAGAATTAGGTAGTAACGTCACCATCATCTGTCTGTATCCGTCAATATCACTTTCTTTAAGATGTTTCATTGATTTGCTGCTATTTTGCAGCAAATCAAATATATTGTTTGCCCCTGGTCCCAAGCACAGGCTAGTGCTAGTTGTATAATCACAAGCACAAAACATGTACCAAGAAATAGGTAGCAATGTCACTATAATATGTATGTTCCATTGATTTATTATTGTTTGCCCCTGGTCCAAGCACAGGCTAGTGCTAGTTGTATAATCACAAGCACAAAACATGTACCAAGAAATAGGTAGCAATGTCACTATCATCCGTCTGTTCCATTGATTTGCTGCTATTTGCCCCTTGTCCCAAGCATAGGCTAGTGCTAGTTGTATAATCACAAGCACAAAACATGTACAAAGAAATTGGTAGAAATGTCGCTATAATATGTATGTTCCGTTGATTTGTTATTGTTTGCCCCTTGTCCCAAACACAGACTAGTGCTAGTTGTATAATCACAAGCACAAAACATGTACCTAGAAATAGGTACATGTACACTGGTCATTGAATATTGAAGGCTTGGGTAGACAGTAATCTTTGATCTTTTAAACAATTGTCAAAACTGAAAAAGCCTCACTTTTAATTATTGAGGGAAATATGTTTGTGCAGTTAATTAATTAATTGATGCTTGTTGATTTTTTCTGAAATAATGATAATTTTAAAAAAGAGAAAACAAATTAAGATGGTACAATATAATGACTTCATTCATATATATATTGCACCAATAACACTTTCTTTAATATGTTTCATTGATTTGCTGCTATTTGCCCTGGTCCCGAGCACAGTTTAGTGCTAGTTGTATAATCACAAGCACAAAACATGTACCAAGAAATAGGTAGCAATGTCACTATCATCCGCCTGTATCCGTCAATATCACTATCTTTAATATGTTTCATTGCTTTGCTGGATATTTGCCCCTTGTCCCAAGCACAGACTAGTGCTAGTTGTATAATCACAAGCACAAAACATGTACCTAGAAATAGGTAGCAATGTCACTATCATCGGTATGTTCCATTGATTTGCTGCTATTTACCCCTGGTCCCAAGCACATATTAGTGCTAGTTATATAATCACAAGTACAAACATGTACCAAGAAATAGGTAACAATGTCACTATCATCGGGATTTTCCAATGATTTGCTGCTATTTGCCCCTGGTCCCAAACACAGGCTAGTGCTAGTTGTATAATCACAAGCACAAACATGTACCAAGAAATAGGTAACAATGTCACCATCATCCATATGTTCCATTGATTTGTTGTTATTTGCCCCTTGTCCCAAGCACAGGCTAGTGCTAGTTGTGTAATCACAAGCACAAAACATGTACCAAGAAATAGGTAGCAATGTCACTATAATATGTCTGTTTCATTGATTTGTTGTTATTTGTACCAAAAAATAGGTAACAATGTCACCATCATCCATATGTTCCATTGATTTGTTGTTATTTGCCCCTTGTCCCAAGCACAGGCTAGTGCTAGTTGTATAATCACAAGCACAAAACATGTTCCAAGAAATAGGTAGCAATGTCACTATAATATGTATGTTCCATTGATTTGTTGTTATTTGCCCCTGGTCCCAAGCACAGGCTAGTGCTAGTTGTATAATCACAAGCACAAAACATGTAACATGGTGTGATTCACCTTTGACTTGACATATGAGTTAATCAGTGTTGTCTGAGGGCTTGACCTCACTGGTCATTGAATATTGAAGGCTTGGGTAGACAGTATTAGTTACAAATGAGTGATTTGTTATTTCTTTGATCTTTAAACAATTGTCAAAACTGAAAAAGCCTCACTTTTAATTATTGAGGGAATATGTTTGTGCAGTTAATTAATTAATGCTTGTTGATTTTTTCTGAAATAATGATAATTTTAAAAAAAGAAACAAATTAAGATGGTACAATATAATGACTTCATTCACATATATATTGCACCAATATCACTTTCTTTAATATGTTTCATTGATTTGCTGCTATTTGCCCCTGGTCCCAAGCACAGGCTAGTGCTTGTTGTATAATCACAAGCACAAAACATGTACCAAGAAATAGGTAGCAATGTCACTATCATCCGTCTGAATCCGTCAATATCACTTTCTTTAATATGTTTCATTGCGTTGCTGAATATTTGCCCCTTGTCCCAAGCACAGACTAGTGCTAGTTGTATAATCACAAGCACAAACATGTACCAAGAAATAGGTAGCAATGTCACTATCATTGGTATTTTCCAATGATTTGCTGCTATTTGCCCCTGGTCCCAAGCACAGACTAGTGCTAGTTGTATAATCACAAGCACAAACATGTACCAAGAAATAGGTAGCAATGTCACTATCATTGGTATTTTCCAATGATTTGCTGCTATTTGCCCCTGGTCCCAAGCATAGACTAGTGCTAGTTGTATAAGCACGTGCACAAAACATGTACCAAGAAATATGTAGCAATGTCACTATAATATGTATGTTCTATGGATTTGCTGTTATTTGCCCCTGGTCCCAAGCACAAACTAGTGCTAGTTGTATAATCACAAGCAGAAAACATGTACCAAGAAATAGGTAGCAATGTCACCATCATCCATATGTTACATTGATTTGTTGTTATTTGCCCCTGGTCCAAAGAACAGGCTAGTGCTAGTTGTATAATGACAAGCACAACATGTACCAAGAAACAGGTAGCAATGTCACTATCATCCGTATGTTCCATTGATCTGCTGATATTTGCAGCTGATCCTAAGCACAGGCTAGTGCTAGTTGTATAATCACAAGCACAGACATGTAACAAGAAATAGGTAGCAATGTCACTAACATCGATATTTTCCATTAATTTGTTCTTATTTGCCCCTGGTCCCTAACACAGCTAGTGCTAGTTGTATAATCACAAGCACAAAACATGTACCAAGAAATAGGTAGCAATGTCACTATAATATGTATGTTCCATTGATTTATTATTGTTTGCCCCTGGTCCCAAGCACAGGCTAGTGCTAGTTGTATCACAAGCACAAACATGTACCAAGAATTAGGTAGTAACGTCACCATCATCTGTCTGTATCCGTCAATATCACTTTCTTTAAGATGTTTCATTGATTTGCTGCTATTTTGCAGCAAATCAAATATATTGTTTGCCCCTGGTCCCAAGCACAGGCTAGTGCTAGTTGTATAATCACAAGCACAAAACATGTACCAAGAAATAGGTAGCAATGTCACTATAATATGTATGTTCCATTGATTTATTATTGTTTGCCCCTGGTCCCAAGCACAGGCTAGTGCTAGTTGTATAATCACAAGCACAAAACATGTACCAAGAAATAGGTAGCAATGTCACTATCATCCGTCTGTTCCATTGATTTGCTGCTATTTGCCCCTTGTCCCAAGCATAGGCTAGTGCTAGTTGTATAATCACAAGCACAAAACATGTACAAAGAAATTGGTAGAAATGTCGCTATAATATGTATGTTCCGTTGATTTGTTATTGTTTGCCCCTTGTCCCAAACACAGACTAGTGCTAGTTGTATAATCACAAGCACAAAACATGTACCTAGAAATAGGTACATGTACACTGGTCATTGAATATTGAAGGCTTGGGTAGACAGTAATCTTTGATCTTTTAAACAATTGTCAAAACTGAAAAAGCCTCACTTTTAATTATTGAGGGAAATATGTTTGTGCAGTTAATTAATTAATTGATGCTTGTTGATTTTTTCTGAAATAATGATAATTTTAAAAAAGAGAAAACAAATTAAGATGGTACAATATAATGACTTCATTCATATATATATTGCACCAATAACACTTTCTTTAATATGTTTCATTGATTTGCTGCTATTTGCCCCTGGTCCCGAGCACAGTTTAGTGCTAGTTGTATAATCACAAGCACAAAACATGTACCAAGAAATAGGTAGCAATGTCACTATCATCCGCCTGTATCCGTCAATATCACTATCTTTAATATGTTTCATTGCTTTGCTGGATATTTGCCCCTTGTCCCAAGCACAGACTAGTGCTAGTTGTATAATCACAAGCACAAAACATGTACCTAGAAATAGGTAGCAATGTCACTATCATCGGTATGTTCCATTGATTTGCTGCTATTTACCCCTGGTCCCAAGCACATATTAGTGCTAGTTATATAATCACAAGTACAAACATGTACCAAGAAATAGGTAACAATGTCACTATCATCGGGATTTTCCAATGATTTGCTGCTATTTGCCCCTGGTCCCAAACACAGGCTAGTGCTAGTTGTATAATCACAAGCACAAACATGTACCAAGAAATAGGTAACAATGTCACCATCATCCATATGTTCCATTGATTTGTTGTTATTTGCCCCTTGTCCCAAGCACAGGCTAGTGCTAGTTGTGTAATCACAAGCACAAAACATGTACCAAGAAATAGGTAGCAATGTCACTATAATATGTCTGTTTCATTGATTTGTTGTTATTTGTACCAAAAAATAGGTAACAATGTCACCATCATCCATATGTTCCATTGATTTGTTGTTATTTGCCCCTTGTCCCAAGCACAGGCTAGTGCTAGTTGTATAATCACAAGCACAAAACATGTTCCAAGAAATAGGTAGCAATGTCACTATAATATGTATGTTCCATTGATTTGTTGTTATTTGCCCCTGGTCCCAAGCACAGGCTAGTGCTAGTTGTATAATCACAAGCACAAAACATGTAACATGGTGTGATTCACCTTTGACTTGACATATGAGTTAATCAGTGTTGTCTGAGGGCTTGACCTCACTGGTCATTGAATATTGAAGGCTTGGGTAGACAGTATTAGTTACAAATGAGTGATTTGTTATTTCTTTGATCTTTAAACAATTGTCAAAACTGAAAAAGCCTCACTTTTAATTATTGAGGGAATATGTTTGTGCAGTTAATTAATTAATGCTTGTTGATTTTTTCTGAAATAATGATAATTTTAAAAAAAGAAACAAATTAAGATGGTACAATATAATGACTTCATTCACATATATATTGCACCAATATCACTTTCTTTAATATGTTTCATTGATTTGCTGCTATTTGCCCCTGGTCCCAAGCACAGGCTAGTGCTTGTTGTATAATCACAAGCACAAAACATGTACCAAGAAATAGGTAGCAATGTCACTATCATCCGTCTGAATCCGTCAATATCACTTTCTTTAATATGTTTCATTGCGTTGCTGAATATTTGCCCCTTGTCCCAAGCACAGACTAGTGCTAGTTGTATAATCACAAGCACAAACATGTACCAAGAAATAGGTAGCAATGTCACTATCATTGGTATTTTCCAATGATTTGCTGCTATTTGCCCCTGGTCCCAAGCACAGACTAGTGCTAGTTGTATAATCACAAGCACAAACATGTACCAAGAAATAGGTAGCAATGTCACCATCATCAGTATGTTCCATTGATTTGTTGTTATTTGCCCCTTGTCCCAAGCACAGGCTAGTGCTAGTTGTGTAATCACAAGCACAAAACATGTACCAAGAAATAGGTAGCAATGTCAATATAATATGTCTGTTCCATTGATTTGCTGCTATTTGCCCCTGGTCCCAAGCACAGACTAGTGCTAGTTGTATAATCACAAGCACAAACATGTACCAAGAAATAGGTAGCAATGTCACCATCATCAGTATGTTCCATTGATTTGTTGTTATTTGCCCCTTGTCCCAAGCACAGGCTAGTGCTAGTTGTGTAATCACAAGCACAAAACATGTACCAAGAAATAGGTAGCAATGTCAATATAATATGTCTGTTACATTGATTTGTTGTTATTTGCCCCTGGTCCCAAGCACAGGCTAGTGCTAGTTGTATAATCACAAGCACAAACATGTACCAAGAAATAGGTAACAATGTCACCATCATTCATATGTTCCATTGATTTGTTGTTATTTGCCCCTTGTCCCAAGCACAGGCTAGTGCTAGTTGTGTAATCACAAGCACAAAACATGTACCAAGAAATAGGTAGCAATGTCACTATAATATGTCTGTTCCATTGATTTGTTGTTATTTGCCCCTGGTCCCAAGCACAGGCTAGTGCTAGTTGTATAATCACAAGCACAAACATGTACCAAGAAATAGGTAGCAATGTCACTATCATCGGTATTTTCCAATGATTTGCTGCTATTTGCCCCTGGTCCCAAGCACAGACTAGTGCTAGTTGTATAATCACAAGCACAAACATGTACCAAGAAATAGGTAGCAATGTCACCATCATCAGTATGTTCCATTGATTTGTTGTTATTTGCCCCTTGTCCCAAGCACAGGCTAGTGCTAGTTGTGTAATCACAAGCACAAAACATGTACCAAGAAATAGGTAGCAATGTCAATATAATATGTCTGTTCCATTGATTTGTTGTTATTTGCCCCTGGTCCCAAGCACAGGCTAGTGCTAGTTGTATAATCACAAGCACAAACATGTACCAAGAAATAGGTAACAATGTCACCATCATTCATATGTTCCATTGATTTGTTGTTATTTGCCCCTTGTCCCAAGCACAGGCTAGTGCTAGTTGTGTAATCACAAGCACAAAACATGTACCAAGAAATAGGTAGCATTGTCACTATAATATGTCTGTTCCATTGATTTGTTGTTATTTGCCCCTGGTCCCAAGCACAGGCTAGTGCTAGTTGTATAATCACAAGCACAAAACATGTACCAAGAAATAGGTAGCAATGTCACTATCATCGGTATTTTCCATTGATTTGTTGTTATTTGCCCCTGGTCCCAAGCACAGGCTAGTGCTAGTTGTATAATCGCAAGCACAAACATGTACCAAGAAATAGGTAACAATGTCACCATCATCCATATGTTCCATTGATTTGTTGTTATTTGCCCCTTGTCCCAAGCACAGGCTAGTGCTAGTTGTATAATCACAAGCACAAAACATGTACCAAGAAATAGGTAGCAATGTCACTATAATATGTATGTTCCATTGATTTGTTGTTATTTGCCCCTGGTCCAAAGCACAGGCTAGTGCTAGTTGTATAATCACAAGCACAAAACATGTACCAAGAAATAGGTAGCAATGTCACTATAATATGTATGTTCCATTGGTTTTGAAGTGCACTTACTTGTTGTTTAGTTGCTTTCTCTCATTTGATGTGAAGTGTTTAGAGAACCCAGTTTATATTCCCATTTTCACCACATGGAATAGACAACCCAGCTGTCAATCCAAGCCCTGGATGGTGTGATTCACCTTTGACCTGACACATGAGTTAATCAGTGGTTTCTGAGGGCTTGACCTCACTGGTCATTGAATATTGAAGGCTTGGGTAGACAGTAATTAGTTACAAATGAGTGATTTGATATTTCTTTGATCTTTTAAACAATTGTCAAAACTGAAAAAGCCTCACTTTTAATTATTGAGGGAAATATGTTTGTGCAGTTAATTAATTAATTGATTCATGTTGATTTTTTCTGAAATAATGATAATTTTAAAAAAGAGAAAACAAATTAAGATGTTACAATATAATGACTTCATTCATATATATATTGCACCAATATCACCTTCTTTAATATGTTTCATTGATTTGCTGCTATTTGCCCCTGGTCCCGAGCACAGTTTAGTGCTAGTTGTATAATCACAAGCACAAAACATGTACCAAGAAATAGGTAGCAATGTCACTATCATCCGTTTGTATCCGTCAATATCACTTTCTTTAATATGTTTCATTGCGTTGCTGAATATTTGCCCCTTGTCCCAAGCACAGACTAGTGCTAGTTGTATAATCACAAGCACAAACATGTACCAAGAAATAGGTAGCAATGTCACTATCATCGGTATTTTCCAATGATTTGCTGCTATTTGCCCCTGGTCCCAAGCACAGACTAGTGCTAGTTGTATAATCACAAGCACAAACATGTACCAAGAAATAGGTAGCAATGTCACCATCATCAGTATGTTCCATTGATTTGTTGTTATTTGCCCCTTGTCCCAAGCATAGGCTAGTGCTAGTTGTGTAATCACAAGCACAAAACATGTACCAAGAAATAGGTAGCAATGTCAATATAATATGTCTGTTCCATTGATTTGTTGTTATTTGCCCCTGGTCCCAAGCACAGGCTAGTGCTAGTTGTATAATCACAAGCACAAACATGTACCTAGAAATAGGTAACAATGTCACCATCATTCATATGTTCCATTGATTTGTTGTTATTTGCCCCTTGTCCCAAGCACAGGCTAGTGCTAGTTGTGTAATCACAAGCACAAAACATGTACCAAGAAATAGGTAGCAATGTCACTATAATATGTCTGTTCCATTGATTTGTTGTTATTTGCCCCTGGTCCCAAGCACAGGCTAGTGCTAGTTGTATAATCACAAGCACAAAACATGTACCAAGAAATAGGTAGCAATGTCACTATAATATGTATGTTCCATTGATTTGTTGTTATTTGCCCCTGGTCCCAAGCACAGGCTAGTGCTAGTTGTATAATCACAAGCACAAAACATGTACCAAGAAATAGGTAGCAATGTCACTATAATATGTATGTTCCATTGGTTTTGAAGTGCACTTACTTGTTGTTTAGTTGCTTTCTCTCTTTTGATGTGAAGTGTTTAGAGAACCCAGTTTATATTCCCATTTTCACCACATGGAATAGACAACCCAGCTGTCAATCCAAGCCCTGGATGGTGTGATTCACCTTTGACTTGACATATGAGTTAATCAGTGTTGTCTGAGGGCTTGACCTCACTGGTCATTGAATATTGAAGGCTTGGGTAGACAGTAATTAGTTACAAATGAGTCATTTGTTATTTCTTTGATCTTTAAACAATTGTCAAAACTGAAAAAGCCTCACTTTTAATTATTGAGGGAATATGTTTGTGCAGTTATTTAATTAATTGATGCTTGTTGATTTTTTCTGAAATAATGATAATTTTAAAAAGAGAAACAAATTAAGATGGTACAATATAATGACTTCATTCACATATATATTGCACCAATATCACTTTCTTTAATATGTTTCATTGATTTGCTGCTATTTGCCCCTGGTCCCAAGCACAGGCTAGTGCTTGTTGTATAATCACAAGCACAAAACATGTACCAAGAAATAGGTAGCAATGTCACTATCATCCGTCTGAATCCGTCAATATCACTTTCTTTAATATGTTTCATTGCGTTGCTGAATATTTGCCCCTTGTCCCAAGCACAGACTAGTGCTAGTTGTATAATCACAAGCACAAACATGTACCAAGAAATAGGTAGCAATGTCACTATCATCGGTATTTTCCATTGATTTGTTGTTATTTGCCCCTGGTCCCAAGCACAGACTAGTGCTAGTTGTATAATCACAAGCACAAACATGTACCAAGAAATAGGTAACAATGTCACCATCATTAATATGTTCCATTGATTTGTTGTTATTTGCCCCTTGTCCCAAGCACAGGCTAGTGCTAGTTGTGTAATCACAAGCACAAAACATGTACCAAGAAATAGGTAGCAATGTCACTATAATATGTCTGTTCCATTGATTTGTTGTTATTTGCCCCTGGTCCCATGCACAGGCTAGTGCTAGTTGTATAATCACAAGCACAAAACATGTACCAAGAAATAGGTAGCAATGTCACTATAATATGTATGTTCCATTGATTTGTTGTTATTTGCCCCTGGTCCCAAGCACAGGCTAGTGCTAGTTGTATAATCACAAGCACAAACATGTACCAAGAAATAGGTAACAATGTCACTATCATCCGTCTGAATCCGTCAATATCACTTTCTTTAATATGTTTCATTGCGTTGCTGAATATTTGCCCCTTGTCCCAAGCACAGACTAGTGCTAGTTGTATAATCATCAGCACAAACATGTACCAAGAAATAGGTAGCAATGTCACTATCATCGGTATTTTCCATTGATTTGTTGTTATTTGCCCCTGGTCCCAAGCACAGGCTAGTGCTAGTTGTATAATCACAAGCACAAACATGTACCAAGAAATAGGTAACAATGTCACCATCATTAATATGTTCCATTGATTTGTTGTTATTTGCCCCTTGTCCCAAGCACAGGCTAGTGCTAGTTGTGTAATCACAAGCACAAAACATGTACCAAGAAATAGTTAGCAATGTCACTATAATATGTCTGTTCCATTGATTTGTTGTTATTTGCCCCTGGTCCCAAGCACAGGCTAGTGCTAGTTGTATAATCACAAGCACAAAACATGTACCAAGAAATAGGTAGCAATGTCACTATAATATGTATGTTCCATTGATTTGTTGTTATTTGCCCCTGGTCCCAAGCACAGGCTAGTGCTAGTTGTATAATCACAAGCACAAACATGTACCAAGAAAAAGGTAACAATGTCACCATCATCCATATGTTCAATTGATTTGTTGTTATTTGCCCCTTGTCCCAAGCACAGGCTAGTGCTAGTTGTATAATCACAAGCACAAAACATGTACCAAGAAATAGGTAGCAATGTCACTATAATATGTATGTTCCATTGATTTGTTGTTATTTGCCCCTGGTCCCATGCACAGGCTAGTGCTAGTTGTATAATTACAAGCACAAAACATGTACCAAGAAATAGGTAGCAATGTCACTATAATATGTATGTTCCATTGGTTTTGAAGTGCACTTACTTGTTGTTTAGTTGCTTTCTCTCATTTGATGTGAAGTGTTTAGAGAACCCAGTTTATATTCCCATTTTCACCACATGGAATAGACAACCCAGCTGTCAATCCAAGCCCTGGATGGTGTGATTCACCTTTGACCTGACATATGAGTTAATCAGTGTTGTCTGAGGGCTTGACCTCACTGGTCATTGAATATTGAAGGCTTGGGTAGACAGTAATTAGTTACAAATGAGTGATTTGATATTTCTTTGATCTTTTAAACAATTGTCAAAACTGAAAAAGCCTCACTTTTAATTATTGAGGGAAATATGTTTGTGCAGTTAATTAATTGATGCTTGTTGATTTTTTCTGAAATAATGATAATTTTAAAAAAGAGAAAACAAATTAAGATGTTACAATATAATGACTTCATTCATATATATATTGCACCAATATCACTTTCTTTAATATGTTTCATTGATTTGCTGTTATTTGCCCCTTGTCCCAAGCACAGGCTAGTGCTAGTTAAGTAATCACAAGCACAAAACATGTACCAAGAAATAGGTAGCAATGTCAATATAATATGTCTGGTCCATTGATTTGCTGCTATTTGCCCCTGGTCCCAAGCACAGACTAGTGCTAGTTGTATAATCACAAGCACAAACATGTACCAAGAAATAGGTAGCAATGTCACCATCATCAGTATGTTCCATTGATTTGTTGTTATTTGCCCCTTGTCCCAAGCACAGGCTAGTGCTAGTTGTGTAATCACAAGCACAAAACATGTACCAAGAAATAGGTAGCAATGTCAATATAATATGTCTGTTACATTGATTTGTTGTTATTTGCCCCTGGTCCCAAGCACAGGCTAGTGCTAGTTGTATAATCACAAGCACAAACATGTACCAAGAAATAGGTAACAATGTCACCATCATTCATATGTTCCATTGATTTGTTGTTATTTGCCCCTTGTCCCAAGCACAGGCTAGTGCTAGTTGTGTAATCACAAGCACAAAACATGTACCAAGAAATAGGTAGCAATGTCACTATAATATGTCTGTTCCATTGATTTGTTGTTATTTGCCCCTGGTCCCAAGCACAGGCTAGTGCTAGTTGTATAATCACAAGCACAAAATATGTACCAAGAAATAGGTAGCAATGTCACTATAATATGTATGTTCCATTGATTTGTTGTTATTTGCCCCTGGTCCCAAGCACAGACTAGTGCTAGTTGTATAATCACAAGCACAAACATGTACCAAGAAATAGGTAGCAATGTCACTATCATCGGTATTTTCCAATGATTTGCTGCTATTTGCCCCTGGTCCCAAGCACAGACTAGTGCTAGTTGTATAATCACAAGCACAAACATGTACCAAGAAATAGGTAACAATGTCACCATCATCCATATGTTCCATTGATTTGTTGTTATTTGCCCCTTGTCCCAAGCACAGGCTAGTACTAGTTGTGTAATCACAAGCACAACACATGTACCAAGAAATAGGTAGCAATGTCACTATAATATGTCTGTTCCATTGATTTGTTGTTATTTGCCCCTGGTCTCAAGCACAGGCTAGTGCTAGTTGTATAATCACAAGCACAAAACATGTACCAAGAAATAGGTAGCAATGTCACTATAATATGTATGTTCCATTGGTTTTGAAGTGCACTTACTTGTTGTTTAGTTGCTTTCTCTCATTTGATGTGTAGCAATGTCAATATAATATGTCTGTTCCATTGATTTGTTGTTATGTGCCCCTGGTCCCAAGCACATGCTAGTGCTAGTTGTATAATCACAAGCACAAACATGTAACAAGAAATAGGTAACAATGTCACCATCATCCATATGTTCCATTGATTTGTTGTTATTTGCCCCTTGTCCCAAGCACAGGCTAGTGCTAGTTGTGTAATCACAAGCACAAAACATGTACCAAGAAATAGGTAGCAATGTCAATATAATATGTCTGTTCCATTGATTTGTTGTTATTTGTACCAAAAAATAGGTAACAATGTCACCATCATCCATATGTTCCATTGATTTGTTGTTATTTGCCCCTTGTCCCAAGCACAGGCTAGTGCTAGTTGTGTAATCACAAGCACAACACATGTACCAAGAAATAGGTAGCAATGTCACTATAATATGTCTGTTCCATTGATTTGTTGTTATTTGCCCCTGGTCTCAAGCACAGGCTAGTGCTAGTTGTATAATCACAAGCACAAAACATGTACCAAGAAATAGGTAGCAATGTCACTATAATATGTCTGTTCCATTGGTTTTGAAGTGCACTTACTTGTTGTTTAGTTGCTTTCTCTCATTTGATGTGTAGCAATTTCAATATAATATGTCTGTTCCATTGATTTGTTGTTATTTGCCCCTGGTCCCAAGCACATGCTAGTGCTAGTTGTATAATCACAAGCACAAACATGTACCAAGAAATAGGTAACAATGTCACCATCATCCATATGTTCCATTGATTTGTTGTTATTTGCCCCTTGTCCCAAGCACAGGCTAGTGCTAGTTGTGTAATCACAAGCACAAAACATGTACCAAGAAATAGGTAGCAATGTCAATATAATATGTCTGTTCCATTGATTTGTTGTTATTTGTACCAAAAATAGGTAACAATGTCACCATCATCCATATGTTCCATTGATTTGTTGTTATTTGCCCCTTGTCCCAAGCACAGGCTAGTGCTAGTTGTATAATCACAAGCACAAAACATGTTCCAAGAAATAGGTAGCAATGTCACTATAATATGTATGTTCCATTGATTTGTTGTTATTTGCCCCTGGTCCAAGCACAGGCTAGTGCTAGTTGTATAATCACAAGCACAAAACATGTAACATGGTGTGATTCACCTTTGACTTGACATATGAGTTAATCAGTGTTGTCTGAGGGCTTGACCTCACTGGTCATTGAATATTGAAGGCTTGGGTAGACAGTAATTAGTTACAAATGAGTGATTTGTTATTTCTTTGATCTTTAAACAATTGTCAAAACTGAAAAAGCCTCACTTTTAATTATTGAGGGAATATGTTTGTGCAGTTAATTAATTAATTGATGCTTGTTGATTTTTTCTGAAATAATGATAATTTTAAAAAAGAAACAAATTAAGATGGTACAATATAATGACTTCATTCACATATATATTGCACCAATATCACTTTCTTTAATATGTTTCATTGATTTGCTGCTATTTGCCCCTGGTCCCAAGCACAGGCTAGTGCTTGTTGTATAATCACAAGCACAAAACATGTACCAAGAAATAGGTAGCAATGTCACTATCATCCGTCTGAATCCGTCAATATCACTTTCTTTAATATGTTTCATTGCGTTGCTGAATATTTGCCCCTTGTCCCAAGCACAGACTAGTGCTAGTTGTATAATCACAAGCACAACATGAACAAGAAATAGGTAGCAATGTCACTATCATCGGTATTTTCCAATGATTTGCTGCTATTTGCCCTGGTCCCAAGCACAGACTAGTGCTAGTTGTATAATCACAAGCACAAACATGTACCAAGAAATAGGTAGCAATGTCACCATCATCAGTATGTTCCATTGATTTGTTGTTATTTGCCCCTTGTCCCAAGCACAGGCTAGTGCTAGTTGTGTAATCACAAGCACAAAACATGTACCAAGAAATAGGTAGCAATGTCAATATAATATGTCTGTTCCATTGATTTGCTGCTATTTGCCCCTGGTCCAAGCACAGACTAGTGCTAGTTGTATAATCACAAGCACAAACATGTACCAAGAAATAGGTAGCAATGTCACCATCATCAGTATGTTCCATTGATTTGTTGTTATTTGCCCTTGTCCCAAGCACAGGCTAGTGCTAGTTGTGTAATCACAAGCACAAAACATGTTACCAAGAAATAGGTAGCAATGTCAATATAATATGTCTGTTACATTGATTTGTTGTTATTTGCCCTGGTCCCAAGCACAGGCTAGTGCTAGTTGTATAATCACAAGCACAAACATGTACCAAGAAATAGGTAACAATGTCACCATCATTCATATGTTCCATTGATTTGTTGTTATTTGCCCCTTGTCCCAAGCACAGGCTAGTGCTAGTTGTGTAATCACAAGCACAAAACATGTACCAAACCAAGAAATAGGTAGCAATGTCACTATAATATGTCTGTTCCATTGATTTGTTGTTATTTGCCCCTGGTCCCAAGCACAGGCTAGTGCTAGTTGTATAATCACAAGCACAAACATGTACCAAGAAATAGGTAGCAATGTCACTATCATCGGTATTTTCCAATGATTTGCTGCTATTTGCCCCTGGTCCCAAGCACAGACTAGTGCTAGTTGTATAATCACAAGCACAAACATGTACCAAGAAATAGGTAGCAATGTCACCATCATCAGTATGTTCCATTGATTTGTTGTTATTTGCCCCTTGTCCCAAGCACAGGCTAGTGCTAGTTGTGTAATCACAAGCACAAAACATGTACCAAGAAATAGGTAGCAATGTCAATATAATATGTCTGTTCCATTGTTTTGTTGTTATTTGCCCCTGGTCCCAAGCACAGGCTAGTGCTAGTTGTATAATCACAAGCACAAACATGTACCAAGAAATAGGTAACAATGTCACCATCATTCATATGTTCCATTGATTTGTTGTTATTTGCCCCTTGTCCCAAGCACAGGCTAGTGCTAGTTGTGTAATCACAAGCACAAAACATGTACCAAGAAATAGGTAGCAATGTCACTATAATATGTCTGTTCCATTGATTTGTTGTTATTTGCCCCTGGTCCCAAGCACAGGCTAGTGCTAGTTGTATAATCACAAGCACAAAACATGTACCAAGAAATAGGTAGCAATGTCACTATCATCGGTATTTTCCATTGATTTGTTGTTATTTGCCCCTGGTCCCAAGCACAGGCTAGTGCTAGTTGTATAATCACAAGCACAAACATGTACCAAGAAATAGGTAACAATGTCACCATCATTCATATGTTCCATTGATTTGTTGTTATTTGCCCCTTGTCCCAAGCACAGGCTAGTGCTAGTTGTGTAATCACAAGCACAAAACATGTACCAAGAAATAGGTAGCAATGTCACTATAATATGTCTGTTCCATTGATTTGTTGTTATTTGCTCCTGGTCCCAAGCACAGGCTAGTGCTAGTTGTATAATCACAAGCACAAAACATGTACCAAGAAATAGGTAGCAATGTCACTATAATATGTATGTTCCATTGATTTGTTGTTATTTGCCCCTGGTCCCAAGCACAGGCTAGTGCTAGTTGTATAATCGCAAGCACAAACAAACATGTACCAAGAAATAGGTAACAATGTCACCATCATCCATATGTTCCATTGATTTGTTGTTATTTTGCCCTTGTCCCAAGCACAGGCTAGTGCTAGTTGTATAATCACAAGCACAAAACATGTACCAAGAAATAGGTAGCAATGTCACTATAATATGTATGTTCCATTTGATTTGTTGTTATTTGCCACTGGTCCAAAGCACAGGCTAGTGCTAGTTGTATAATTCACAAGCACAAAACATGTACCAAGAAATAGGTAGCAATGTCACTATAATTATGTATGTTCATTGGTTTTGAAGTGCACTTACTTGTTGTTTAGTTGCTTTTCTCTCATTTGATGTGAAGTGTTTAGAGAACCCAGTTTATATTCCCATTTTCACCACATGGAATAGACAACCCAGCTGTCAATCCAAGCCCTGGATGGTGTGATTCACCTTTTGACCTGACACATGAGTTAATCAGTGGTTTCTGAGGGCTTGACCTCACTGGTCATTGAATATTGAAGGCTTGGGTAGACAGTAATTAGTTACAAATGAGTGATTTGATATTTCCTTTGATCTTTTAAACAATTGTCAAAACTAGAAAAAGCCTCACTTTTAATTATTGAGGGAAATAAGTTAATTAATTAATTGATGCTTGTTGATTTTTTCTGAAATAATGATAATTTTAAAAAGAGAAAACAAATTAAGATGTTACAATATAATGACTTCATTCATATATATATTGCACCAATATCACTTTCTTTAATATGTTTCATTGATTTGCTGCTATTTGCCCCTGGTCCCGAGCACAGTTTAGTGCTAGTTGTATAATCACAAGCACAAAACATGTACCAAGAAATAGGTAGCAATGTCACTATCATCCGTTTGTATCCGTCAATATCACTTTCTTTAATATGTTTCATTGCGTTGCTGAATATTTGCCCCTTGTCCCAAGCACAGACTAGTGCTAGTTGTATAATCACAAGCACAAACATGTACCAAGAAATAGGTAGCAATGTCACTATCATCGGTATTTTCCAATGATTTGCTGCTATTTGCCCCTGATCCCAAGCACAGACTAGTGCTAGTTGTATAATCACAAGCACAAACATGTACCAAGAAATAGGTAGCAATGTCACCATCATCAGTATGTTCCATTGATTTGTTGTTATTTGCCCCTTGTCCCAAGCACAGGCTAGTGCTAGTTGTGTAATCACAAGCACAAAACATGTACCAAAAAATAGGTAGCAATGTCAATATAATATGTCTGTTACATTGATTTGTTGTTATTTGCCCCTGGTCCCAAGCACAGGCTAGTGCTAGTTGTATAATCACAAGCACAAACATGTACCAAGAAATAGGTAACAATGTCACCATCATTCATATGTTCCATTGATTTGTTGTTATTTGCCCCTTGTCCCAAGCACAGGCTAGTGCTAGTTGTGTAATCACAAGCACAAAACATGTACCAAGAAATAGGTAGCAATGTCACTATAATATGTCTGTTCCATTGATTTGTTGTTATTTGCTCCTGGTCCCAAGCACAGGCTAGTGCTAGTTGTATAATCACAAGCACAAAACATGTACCAAGAAATAGGTAGCAATGTCACTATAATATGTCTGTTCCATTGATTTGTTGTTATTTGCCCCTGGTCCCAAGCACAGGCTAGTGCTAGTTGTATAATCACAAGCACAAAACATGTACCAAGAAATAGGTAGCAATGTCACTATCATCGGTATTTTCCATTGATTTGTTGTTATTTGCCCCTGGTCCCAAGCACAGGCTAGTGCTAGTTGTATAATCACAAGCACAAACATGTACCAAGAAATAGGTAACAATGTCACCATCATTAATATGTTCCATTGATTTGTTGTTATTTGCCCCTTGTCCCAAGCACAGGCTAGTGCTAGTTGTGTAATCACAAGCACAAAACATGTACCAAGAAATAGGTAGCAATGTCACTATAATATGTCTGTTCCATTGATTTGTTGTTTTTTGCCCCTGGTCCCAAGCACAGGCTAGTGCTAGTTGTATAATCACAAGCACAAAACATGTACCAAGAAATAGGTAGCAATGTCACTATAATATGTATGTTCCATTGATTTGTTGTTATTTGCCCCTGGTCCCAAGCACAGGCTAGTGCTAGTTGTATAATCACAAGCACAAACATGTACCAAGAAATAGGTAACAATGTCACCATCATCCATATGTTCCATTGATTTGTTGTTATTTGCCCCTTGTCCCAAGCACAGGCTAGTGCTAGT
>JAWPHD010024531.1:17500-18934 GCA_037043455.1 Cyrtodaria siliqua | reverse complement strand
ATATATATGTGTAATAACTGAACAAATATGTGTAAGAAATGAATATATATGCGTAAGAACTGAATATATACGCTTAAGAACAGAATATATATGCGTAAGAACGGAATATATATGCGTAAGAACGGAATATATATGTGTAAGAAGTGAATATATATGTGTAAGAACTGAATATATATGTGTGAGAACGGAATATATATGTGTAAAAACGGAATATATATGTGTAAGAACGGAATATATATGTGTCAGAACTGAATATATATGTGTAAGTACTGATTATATATGTGAAGAACTCAATATATATGAGTAAGAACTGAACATATCTGCGTAAGAACTGAATATATATGCGTAAGAACTGAATATATATGCGTAAGAACTGAATATATATGCGTAAGAACGGAATATATATGCGTAAGAACTGAATATATATGAGTAAGAACGGAATATATATGTGTAGCAACGGAATATATATGTGCAAGAACTGAATATATATGTGTAAGAACGGAATATATGTGTAAGAATATATATGCGTAAGAACGGAATATATATGTGTAAGAACGAAATATATATGCGTAAGAACTGAATATATATGTGTAAGAACTGAATATATATGTGTTAGAACTGAATATATATGCGTAAGAACTGAATATATATGCGTAAAACTGAATATATTTGCGAAAGAACGGAATATATATGCATAAGAACGGAATATATGTGTAAGAACGGAATATATATGTGTAAGAACGGAACATATATGTGTAAGAACGGAATATATACGTGTGAGAACGGAATATATATGTGTAAGAACAGAATATATATGTCTAAGAACTGAACATATATGTGTAAGAACTGAATATATATGCCTAAGAACTGAATATATATGCGTAAAACTGAATATATATGCGTAAGAACTGAACATATATGTGTAACAAATGAATATATATGCGTAAGAATTTAATATATATGCGTAAGAACGGAATATATATGTGTAAGAACTGAATATATATGTGTAAGAACTGAATATATATGCGTAAGAACTGAATATATATTCGTAAAACTGAATATATATGCGAAAGAACGGAATATATATGCGTAAGAACGGAATATATGTGTAAGAAGTGAATATATATGTGTAAGAACTGAATATATATGTGTAAGAACGGAATATATACGTGTAAGAACGGAATATATATGTGTAAAAACGGAATATATATGTGTAAGAACTGAATATAAATGTGTAAAAACTGAATATATATGTGTAAGAACGGAATATATATATGTAAGAACGGAATATATATGTGTCAAAACGGAATATATATGTGTAAGAACTGAACATATATGTGTAAGAATTGAATATATATGTGTAAGAACTGAATATATATCTGTCTGGCCTATGTCTGTCTGTCTGTCTGGCACTCTGTCTGTCTGTCTGTCTGG
>JAWPHD010024531.1:0-5000 GCA_037043455.1 Cyrtodaria siliqua | reverse complement strand
AGACAGACAGACAGACAGACAGACAGACAGACAGACAGACAGACAGACAGACAGACAGACAGACAGACAGACAGACAGACAGACAGACAGACAGACAGACAGACAGACAGACAGACAGACAGACAGACAGACAGACAGACAGACAGACAGACAGACAGACAGACAGACAGACAGACAGACAGACAGACAGACAGACAGACAGACAGACTGACAGACAGACAGACAGACTGACAGACAGACAGACAGACAGACAGACAGACAGACAGACAGAGGGCCAGACAGAGGGCCAGACAGACAGAGGGCCAGACAGAGGGCCAGACAGACAGAGGGCCAGACAGAGGGCCAGAGAGAGAGCAAGACTGGCCAGACAGAGACCCAGACAGGCCAGACAGACAGACAGACAGACAGACAGGCCAGACAGACAGACAGACAGACAGACAGACAGACAGACAGCTAGACAGGCTAGACAGACAGACAGGCAGGCCAGACAGTGTGCCAGACAGAGACCCAGACAGGACAGACAGACAGCCAGACATACAGATAGACAGACAGACAAACAGACAGACAGACAGACAGACATACAGACAGACAGACAGACAGACAGACAGACAGACAGACAGACAGACAGACAGACAGACAGACAGACAGACAGACAGACAGACAGACAGACAGACAGACAGACAGACAGACAGACAGACAGACAGACAGACAGACAGACAGACAGACAGACAGACAGACAGACAGACAGACAGACAGACAGACAGACAGACATACAGACAGACAGACAGACAGAGGGCCAGACAGACAGACAGACAGACAGACAGACAGACAGACATACAGACAGACAAACAGACCAACAGACAGACAGACAGACAGACAGACAGACAGACAGACCGTTCTTACACATATATATTCCGTTCTTACACGTATATATTCCGTCCTTACACATATATATTCCGTTCTTACACATATATATTCAGTTCTTACGCATATATATTCCGTTCTTACACATATATATTCCGTTCTAACGCATATATATTCAGTTCTTACGCATATATATTCATTTCTTTCACATATATATTCCGTTCTTACACATATATATTCCGTTCTTACACGTATATATTCCGTTCTTAAACATATATATTCGGTTCTCAAACATATATATTCCGTTCTTACACATATATATTCCGTTCTTACACGTACATATTCCGTTCTTACACATATATATTCTGTTCTTACACATATATATTCCGTTCTTACTCATATGTATTCCGTTCTTATGCATATATATTCAGTTCTTACGCATATATATTCATTACTTACACATATATATTCAGTTCTTACGCATATATGTTCAGTTCTTACGCATATATATTCCGTTCTAATGCATATATATTCCGTTCTTACACATATATATTCCGTTCTTACACGTATATATTCCATTCTTACACATATTTTTTCCGTTCTTACACATATATATTCCGTTCTTTCACATATATATTCCGTTCTTACACCTATATATTCCGTTCTTACACGTATATAATCCGTTCTTACAAATATATATTCCGTTCTTACACGAACATATTCCGTTCTTACACAAATATATTCCGTTCTTACACATATATATTCCGTTCTTACGCATATATATTCTGTTCTTACGCATAAATATTCAGTTCTTACACATATATTCAGTTCTTACACATATATTTTCAGTTCTTACACATATATATTCAGTTCTTACACATATATATTCCGTTCTTACACATATATATTCCGTTCTTACACGTATATATTCCGTTCTTACACGTACATATTCCGTTCTTACACATATATATTCCGTTCTTACACATATATATATTCCGTTCTTACACATATATATTCCGTTCTGACACGTACATATTCCGTTTTTACACATATATATTCCGTTCTTACACATATATATTCCGTTCTTACTCATATGTATTCCGTTCTTATGCATATATATTCAGTTCTTACGAATACATATTCATTACTTACACATATATATTCAGTTCTTACGCATATATGTTCAGTTCTTACGCATATATGTTCAGTTCTAATGCATATATATTCAGTTCTTACACATATATATTCCGTTCTTACACGTATATATTCCATTCTTACACGTATATATTCCGTTCTTACACATATATATTCCGTTCTTTCACATATATATTCCGTTCTTACACCTATATACCTATATATTCCGTTCTTACACATATATAGTCCGTTCATACACATATATTTCCGTTCTTACGCATATATATTCAGTTTTTACACATATATATTCACTTCTTACACATATATACACTTATATATTCCGTTCTTACAAATATATATTCCGTTCTTACACGAACATATTCCGTTCTTACACATATATATTCCGTTCTTACACATATATATTCCGTTCTTACGCATATAATGTATATTCAGTCCTTACGCATAAATATTCAGTTCTTACACATATATTCAGTTCTTACATATATATATTCAGTTCTTACACATATATATTCAGTTCTTACACATATATATTCCGTTCTTACACATATATATTCCGTTCTTACTCATATATATTCCGTTCTTACACATATATATTCCGTTCTTACACGTACATATTCCGTTCTTACACATATATATTCCGTTCTTACACATATATATATTCCGTTCTTACACATATATATTCCGTTCTTACACGTACATATGCCGTTTTTACACATATATATTCCGTTCTTACACATATATATTCCGTTCTTACTCATATATATTCCGTTCTTACGCATATATATTAAGTTCGTACGCATATATATTCATTTCTTACATATATATATTCAGTTCTTACGCATATATGTTCAGTTCTTACGCATATATGTTCAGTTCTTACGCATATATATTCAGTTCTTATGCATATATATTCATTTCTTTCACATATATGTTCAGTTCTTACACATATATATTCCGTTCTTACACGTACATATTCCGTTTTTACACATATATATTCTGTTCTTACTCATATATATTCCGTTCTTATGCATATATATTCAGTTCTTACGCATATATTCATTACTTACACAAATATATGCAGTTCTTACGCATATATGTTCAGTTCTTACGCATATATGTTCAGTTCTTACGCATATATATTCCGTTCTTATGCATATATATTCCGTTCTTACACATATGTATTCCGTTCTTACACGAATATATTCCGTTCTTACACGTGTATATTCCGTTCTTACACATATATATTCCGTTCTTTCACATATATATTCCGTTCTTACACCTATATATTCCGTTCTTACACGAATATATTCCGTTCATACACATATATTTTCCGTTCTTACACGTATATATTCCGTTCTTACACATATATATTCCGTTTTACACATATATATTCCGTTCTTACAAATATATTCTGTTTTTACGCATATATATTCCGTTCTTTCGCATATATATTCAGTTTTACGAGTATATATTCAGTTCTTAAGCATATATATTCAGTTCTTACACATATATATTCACTTCTTACATATATATATTCAGTTCTTACGCATATATATTCCGTTCTTACACATATATATTCTTACACATATATTCCGTTCTTACACATATATATTCTGTTCTTACACATAAATATTCCGTTCTAACGCATATATATTCAGTTCTTACGCATATATATTCCGTTCTTACGCGTATATATTCAGTTCTTACGCATATATATTCAGATCTTACGCATATATATTCAGTTCTTACGCATATATATTCAGTTCTTACGGATATATATTATGTTCTTACTGATATATATTCAATACTTACACAATTTTTTTCCGTTCTTACACATATATATTCACTTCTTACACATATATAATCCGTTCTTACACATATATATTCAGTTCTTACGCATACATATTCCGTTCTTTCACATATATATTCCGTATTTACACATATATATTCCGTTCTTACGCATATATATTCAGTTTTACGCATATATATTCAGTTCTTATGCATATATATTCAGTTCTTACTCATATATTTTCAGTTCTTAGACATATGTATTCTGTTCTTACACATATGTATTCCGTTCTCACACGTATATATTCCGTTCTTACACATATATGTTCCGTTCTTACACATATATATTCCGTTCTTACACATATATTCCGTTCTTACGCATAAATATTCCGTTCTTTCGCATATATATTCCGTTCTTACACATATATATTCAGTTCTTACACATATATATTCCGTTCTTAAGCATATATATTCAGTTCTTACGCTTATATATTCATTTCTTACACATATATGTTCAGTTATTACACATATACGTAAGAACTGAATATATATGTGTAAGAACGGAATATATATGCGTAAGAACGGAATATATGTGTAAGAACGGAATATATATGTGTAAGAATGAAATATATACGTGTAAGAACGGAATATATATGTGTAAGAACAGAATATATATGTGTAAGAACGGAATATATATGTGTTAAAACGGAATATATATGTGTAAGAACTGAATATATATGTAAGAACTGAAAATATATGTGTAAGAACTGAATATATATGTGTAAGAACTGAATTTATATGCGTAAGAACTGAATATATATGCGTAAGAACTGAATATATATGCTTAAAAACTGAATATATATGCGTAAGAACTGAATATATATGCGTAAGAACTGAATATATAGCGTAAGAACTGAATATATATGCGTAAAACTGAATATATATGCGTAAGAACGGAATATATATGCGTAAGAACGGAATATATATGTGTAAGAACGGAATATATATGCGTAAGAACTGAATATATATGCGTAAGAACTGAATATATATGTGTAAGAACTGAATATATATGCCTAAGAACTGAATATATATGCGTAAAACTGAATATATATGCGAAAAAACGGAATATATATGCGTAAGAACGGAATATATATGTGTAAGAATGGAATATATATGTGTAAGAACGGAATATA
>JAWPHD010024530.1:0-18939 GCA_037043455.1 Cyrtodaria siliqua | reverse complement strand
ATAAAATTTCATAATTAAAATTTTGGAATACCAGTGACAATGCTACTTTAAGTTTTGTGTATTATTGCCGACGATTTTGCTTTTATTTAGCAATTCCCGAAACGCAGTTATGAAAGTCATACGTCATATTTTGGACTGCTCCGTAGATGTGTTTTTCGCCCTATTATATCATTCATTGCAACGTAACTAGACATGGTATCAATTCCTTGTTTAAATCATTTGATTTTTTACGAGTTGGATTGCAACATATATGAATCTTAAAGGTTTACCTCAATAAATGATTGCGATATCGGAAAAGTCCACGAATTCTTTGAACACCCCTCGTATAGCCACCACTTCAAGTTATGAAGGGGTATAATAATGTTCTGGTAATTTTAACTCACATGGTTTAATCTTGATTCCGTACGCCTCTATTTTAATGGAGCTGAAGTAAAGCCTCAGATACCAGGGAATGGTCTCCATGTAGATCACCGTCAGGTTAGCGTTCAGCGTGTTGTGTAGGATACAGCTTATACCACCCTTCTCCAAACCGTAACCTGAAATATATGCACACCAGTTACTCAATCAACGTGTTGTAGACTTTGCCTTAAACATATTTTATTGCTTCATTTTATATACAAGCAAAAAGGATTGGGCCACAAGTTCTAATGCTCTTCCCATCGGCAAAATTAAGACAAACATTTTGACAAAGAGTGTACACAAGGTTTTTCCAATATTTGACCTAGTGACCTAGTTTTTAACCCCATGTGACCCATTTTCAAACTTGACCAAGATATAATTAAGACAAACATTCTGACAAAGTTGCATCAAGCTCGGGTCAAAAATATGGCCTCTAGAGTGTACACAAGGTGTTTCCAATATTTGACCTAGTGACCTAGTTTTTAACTTCATGTGACCCATTTCCGAACTTGATCAAGATATAATTAAGATAAACAATTTGACAAAATTTCATCAAGATTGGGTAAAAAATATGACCTCTAGAGTGTAGAGGATTGGGCCACAAGTTCTAATGCTCTTCCCATCGGTATTATAATAAACAAGACAGAATGAAGAAATGAAAAATTTCAGTCAGTTACAACCTTCTGACCCCTGAGTATGGCCTTCACCTTTATACACGGGTAAGGTCACTGACTGTCATGATGCATACATATATATCCAAAGTTTGATGAAGAAATATAAAGAAAAACAAAAGTTATACTCCATGTTACAATTACGTTAGTGACCAAACTAGAAATTTGTCCACGGGACATGGATTCCCCCACTGAAGACAATCAGAGGAAAACATAAAATCTGACGAAAAAAGGGCCTTAACTCAGCTAATACAGTTGATTTTGATGCAGAATCGATATGCACATCATGAGATCCTGTCAAGCTCGAAACAATTGGTTAAAAACTGAGGAGATAGACACACAAGCTTTTCGTGACAGACGGATGGACGAACATGGCTAACGCTAAATATCCCCCTCATCATTCGTTGGTGGGGGCATAAAAATTACCGCTGAACACAGAATTTGTTCTTACAGCCTCCACCAAAAGACTAGTGAGGCTGAAAAGTGAACCTACGACCCCTGGTTTAAATCCAGCACACATTAATAAGCCTTCCCTCATACACCATTACTTACCTGTGACAAACCTATGGGCATACAGGGGTGGTGGGGTAACGTCTCCATATTTCACTGTTATGCCATATCCAGCATCCAAGTTGAACACTTTGCCTCCCATCGTGCGTTTCTTAAGGTCATATACCTCATATGTACGCTTGTCCCTGCCTCTCTTGAAGGTCACAACCTCATCCGCTTCTGGTATCAGTGTTAACTTGTAACTGTCAGACTAGAAAAAACAAGAGGCCCAAGAGGGCCTGTGGACGCTCTACTGGCTAAAGATAAAGTTTATGCACAAGGGGCCATAACTCTTTTAAATATCGTTCAACCAGAACATGGTGATGACATAGGCAACTAGGCTTGGTACTGATTGTCCCTGACAAGTTCCATTGAAATCCAGCCAGAGATTCAGGAAAACTAGTCTGTACAAAGTTAGTGTATTAAAACTTTTAAAGGGCCATAACTCTGCCAAAATTCATTCAACCAGAACATGGCAATGATAGTTGCAACTAGGCTTGGTACTGATCATCCCCATCAAGATTCGTTAAAATCCAGTAAGGAGTTCAGAACAGACTAATCTGGTTTCTCTATTAAAACCTATAAAGGGCCATAACTCTGACAAAAATCATTCAACCCGCATATGGCGATGATATGCAAAACTAGGCTTAACTAGTGACCTAGTTTTTGACCCCATACCCATTTTCGAACTTGACCAAAATATAATTAAGACAACATTTCGACAAAGTTTCATCAAGATCGGGTCAAAAATATGGCCTCTAGAGTGTACTAGTGACCTAGTTTTTGACCCTGTGTGACCCTGTGTGACCCATTTTCGAACTTTAGCAAGCTATAATTGAGACAAATATTCTGACAAAATTGCATGAAGATCGGGTCAAAAATATGGCCTCTAGAGTGTACACACGGTTTTTCCAAAGTTTGACCTAGTGATCTAGTTTTTAACACCATGTGACCCATTTTTGAACTTGACCAAGATATAATTAAGACAAACATTTTGACAAAGCTTCATCAAGATTGGGTCAGAAATACGGCTTCTAGAGTGTACACAAGGTTTTTCAAGTATTTGACCTAGTGACCTAGTTTTTAACCCCATGTGACCCATTTTCAAACTTGACCAAGATATAATTAAGACAAACATTCTGACAAAGTTGCATCAAGCTCGGGTCAAAAATATGGCCTCTAGAGTGTACATAAGGTTTTTCCAATATTTGACCTAGTGACCTAGTTTTTGACCCCACATGACCCATTTTCGAACTTGACCGAGATTTCATTGAGACAAACAATTAAGATAAAACATTCTGACAAAGTTGCATCAAGCTCGGGTCAAAAATATGGCCTCTAGAGTGTACACAAGGTTTTTCCAATATTTGACCTAGTGACCTAGTTTTTAACTTCATGTGACCCATTTTCGAACTTGACCGAGATTTCATTGAGACAAACATTCTGACAAAGTTTCATCAAGATCGGGTCAAAAATATGGCCTCTAGAGTGTACACACGGTTTTTCCAAAGTTTGACCTAGTGACCTAGTTTTTAACACCATGTGACCCATTTTTGAACTTGACCAAGATATAATTAAGACAAACATTTTGACAAAGAGTGTACACAAGGTTTTTCCAATATTTGACCTAGTGACCTAGTTTTTAACCCCATGTGACCCATTTTCAAACTTGACCAAGATATAATTAAGACAAACATTCTGACAAAGTTGCATCAAGCTCGGGTCAAAAATATGGCCTCTAGAGTGTACACAAGGTTTTTCCAATATTTGACCTAGTGACCTAGTTTTTAACTTCATGTGACCCATTTCCGAACTTGATCAAGATATAATTAAGATAAACAATTTGACAAAATTTCATCAAGATTGGGTAAAAAATATGACCTCTAGAGTGTACACAAGTTTTTTCAAGTATTTGACCTAGTGACCTAGTTTTTGAGCCCACATGACCCATTTTTGAACTTGACCGAGATTTCATTGAGACAAACATTCTGACAAAGTTTCATCAAAATCGGGTCAAAAATATGGCCTCTAGAGTGTACACACGGTTTTTCCAAATATTGACCTAGTGATCTAGTTTTTAACACCATGTGACCCATTTTTGAACTTGACCAAGATATAATTAAGACAAATATTTTGACAAAGCTTCATCAAGATTGGGTCAGAAATACGGCTTCTAGAGTGTTCACAAGGTTTTTCAAGTATTTGACCTAGTGACCTAGTTTTTAACCCCATGTGACCCATTTTCAAACTTGACCAAGATATAATTAAGACAAACATTCTGACAAAGTTGCATCAAGCTCGGGTCAAAAATATGGCCTCTAGAGTGTACATAAGGTTTTTCCAATATTTGACCTAGTGACCTAGTTTTTGACCACATGACCCATTTTCGAACTTGACCGAGATTTCATTGAGACAAACAATTAAGATAAACATTCTGACAAAGTTGCATCAAGCTCGGGTCAAAAATATGGCCTCTAGAGTGTACACAAGGTTTTTCCAATATTTGACCTAGTGACCTAGTTTTTAACTTCATGTGACCCATTTTCGTACTTGACCGAGATTTCATTGAGACAAACATTCTGACAAAGTTTCATCAAGATCGGGTCAAATATATGGCCTCTAGAGTGTACACACGGTTTTTCCAAAGTTTGACCTAGTGACCTAGTTTTTAACACCATGTGACCCATTTTTGAACTTGACCAAGATATAAGGTTTTTCCAATATTTGACCTAGTGACCTAGTTTTTAACTTCATGTGACCCATTTCCGAACTTGATCAAGATATAATTAAGATAAACAATTTGACAAAATTTCATCAAGATTGGGTAAAAAATATGACCTCTAGAGTGTACACAAGTTTTTTCAAGTATTTGACCTAGTGACCTAGTTTTTGAGCCCACATGACCCATTTTTGAACTTGACCGAGATTTCATTGAGACAAACATTCTGACAAAGTTTCATCAAAATCGGGTCAAAAATATGGCCTCTAGAGTGTACACACGGTTTTTCCAAATATTGACCTAGTGATCTAGTTTTTAACACCATGTGACCCATTTTTGAACTTGACCAAGATATAATTAAGACAAATATTTTGACAAAGCTTCATCAAGATTGGGTCAGAAATACGGCTTCTAGAGTGTTCACAAGGTTTTTCAAGTATTTGACCTAGTGACCTAGTTTTTAACCCCATGTGACCCATTTTCAAACTTGACCAAGATATAATTAAGATAAACATTCTGACAAAGTTGCATCAAGCTCGGGTCAAAAATATGGCCTCTAGAGTGTACACAAGGTTTTTCCAATATTTGACCTAGTGACCTAGTTTTTAACTTCATGTGACCCATTTTCGTACTTGACCGAGATTTCATTGAGACAAACATTCTGACAAAGTTTCATCAAGATCGGGTCAAATATATGGCCTCTAGAGTGTACACACGGTTTTTCCAAAGTTTGACCTAGTGACCTAGTTTTTAACACCATGTGACCCATTTTTGAACTTGACCAAGATATAATTAAGACAAACATTTTGACAAAGTTTCATCAAGATTGGTTCAGAAATACGGCTTCTAGAGTGTACACAAGGTTTTTCCAATATTTGACCTACTGACCTAGTTTTTAACTTCATGTGACCCATTTTCGAACTTGACCGAGATTTCATTGAGACAAACATTCTGACAAAGTTTCATCAAGATCGGGTCAAAAATATGGCCTCTAGAGTGTACACACGGTTTTTCCAAAGTTTGACCTAGTGACCTAGTTTTTAAAACCATGTGACCCATTTTTGAACTTGACCAAGATATAATTAAGACAAACATTTTGACAAAGTTGCATCAAGCTTGGGTCAAAAATATGGCCTCTAGAGTGTACACAAGGTTTTTCCAATATTTGACCTAGTGACCTAGTTTTTGACCCCACATGACCCATTTTCGAACTTGACCGAGATTTCATTGAGACAAACATTCTGACAAAGTTTCATGATGATTGCATCAGAAATGTGGCCTCTAGAGTGTACACAAGCAAAAGTTAACGGACGGACGACGGACGGACGACGGACGACGGACGGACGACGGACGACGGACGACGGAAGACGGACAACACACCATCCCATAAGCTCTGCTGGCCCTTGGCCAGTAGAGCTAATTACATAATCATGCTATATTTTGCATAAAACAAAGAACGATAGGTATATAGGTGAAATAGTGTGCAATTTATTATTGTTTGTTTGAATGGTGTTTTACATCATTTTTAGCACATGTAAGGCCATATAAGAAAGTCAATCTTTTCTTTGTGGTTGTGACAGACCATCCATTTTTTCTGAGTAGAACCAGTACTGTATTCCTCCCGCCATCCATAAGAATAGAAACCGTCTCACTTGACAAACCGAGCTCCTAGTGGGATTTGAGCCCGCTGCAGTGAGAGGTGTGAAAGTTTTTGTGACACCCACTTTGATATGTGTGTGTTCCCTGAGGTCACTGGTTTAAGTCCCATCAAAACCACATTAACCATGGAGAGTGATTTATGCTAACCATTGTTTGAGCTCATTTCTTAAACTGGAAGTCATCTGGATTTGTTGTTTGTTTGGTGTTTTATTTAATTTTTCAGCACATTTTAGGCTACGAATGACAGTCAAGTTTTGTGGTGGAGGCAGACCACCAACTTATTCTTGGGTAGAACCAATACTGTATACCTCCCGACATCCGTAAGAATCAACACTTTCTCACTTACAAGTTGAGCTCCTCGTGGGATTCGAACCTGCAGCGGACAAACAAAACCATCATGTGCTTCGGTTTCATACAAAATCGTATATGCACTAAAACAAAATAAATACAATTTATACTTCCATGACTAAAGAAACCCTCACCTGATGTAGTGTTCTGTCCACATACAGCTTACTAAAGCTCGCCATTGGACACGTGTCGTGGAGCGATCGACCAAACATTGACCGCAAACTCCAATCTAAGATACAAACTTTTTATTATTTCTGTTCAAACAGGAATAGCTAATGTAATGATGTTTTGAAAGGGACAAACGCCAATCTTGAATTTTTATCAAGCATTAAAATAAGCGTGTCGATTTATTAATCCTGTATCATTTTAACTTTAAACCTGCTTGCATATAATTCAATTAATGAGTTTTCAATTTTTTTAGATATTTTACCATAGCTTTAAATATATTATTAGTGCAATATTATTAACAGTTAGTAACAATTTGCTTTATACTATTCTTATAATTAATATAAATGATTAAATGATAGCAAGTTACAAAGAAAAACAAACAGGACCCGCACTTTAAAAAAATATCAAAATTGCCATGTGTTCCCTTGAAGATGAAACTGAGATGTTTTCAAATGATCAGTGGCTTCAATAGGTCAATAATTAAAGCTGCAGACCTTTACTCCGCATAGGTTCGCTCCCTGGCAAAGGCATGTCTGATGGGAAACTTCATATTTCATATCTTCTTCCTTTGTGGTCGTTGTCGCAATTAAACCTGATATGATGTGCTAATGGACGTAAAACCCCATTTCATTTCATTAGAAATTATCAGGACTACTTATAATTAATCCAGCTTATTTGTTATCCGATGGAAACTCTTTTGAACCAGCCACTGAGTCACCATTTTTAAAATCCAAGTATTTGAAGTAATCCCCATGTTGAGCATTTAAATCGTTACCTTGGCGACCTTTGTTGGATATAGCTGGGTTAAACACCACTGATAACGTCTGCTTCAACTCGATACCCTCGTATCTGCACTCGGAATCCTGGGAAAAACAACAACGTATTAACGTTATTTCATTGGATGAAACCTTAAAAACGTAAAGTCATTTTCAAAAAGCAAGAAGGTCCTCTTGAAATGTTATTTTTCATCAAAAGGTTGGAATCATTAGGATGAAGTTTGTTTTTATTGGGTTTAAGCATGTACAATCTTTGCCAAATCCCACACGACCTGAAAGTAACAAAGGAATTCAGTTTGTGCCTGATATGACAAAGTTTACACATACAAAATTAATTTACTCCTATACTATTTAATTACTAAATGAAATTCTAAAATTTCAACTGCAGCAATGCAATATCTTAGTACTTATTTTAAACACGTTTCTTCAGGAAATATAAAACAGGCTTTTAAGTGTTTAGGATAAAGCATGTAATAAAACATTGTATAATGCAGATATGCACTTTTCTTCTTGATATAGGGGTGACCTAATAAATTTTGCTTTATTAGGCACTGATGAATAAAGAAAAATCAATGAGTAATTCCTACATATAAACATTATCTGATGTCATAAAATGGCATGAAGGAACAAGAAATGTCACTGTTAGTAACAAATAATGCCCCCTAAGTGGCTTTGACCTCTAAGTGTGACCTTGACCTTGGAGCCACGGACCTGGATTTTGCGCGTGACACATCGTCTTGTTGTGGTGAGCACTTGTGCCAAGTTATTTGAAAATCCGTCCAGGTATGTGAGAGTTATTGACTGGACACGAATGTACAGACGGACTGACGGACGGTGCAACTACTATATGCAGCTCTTCTGGGACATAAAAAAACAATATGGCGGCATTCTCAACAAGCGTAACATTCTGTTAAACAGATAAAACAAGCCATACAAAAAATGTGGATAATCTACATGATAAAAAGAATATTATATCTATATATAGAATACTATCAAGTTTATCAGACGAGGCATAAAAAAGCAGAATGGCCCTGCAGGGCCTTGCCAGTCTTGGTTTTTCAAAGCCTCGACTCGTAAACTTGATAGTGAAAGGCACTGATAATATTCTCTATATTTGGGTAAAAGCGGCCCTGGAGGGAAAGACAAATAAGATGAACAGAATGTGAAGTCAGCAGTGTGCTACAGAAGTTTCATCTCTGGACACATTCTAACACACAAACAGGAACTTCATGAATTCTGACTGGCAGAGTCATTAATGTTTTCGGCGTATAATTATGTACTTGTATATACCATCTGAATTTATTCAAATTTACATGGTTCAGATATATCACTTGATTGAATGACAGAAATACATGTATCGTTACATTTCATTGGAGGATATCGTACTGATTTGTAAACAGACTTGAAAACTACCAAGACGGCAACCCGCATGGAATGAGGTATAGACCATTTTAACAGCTCTAGATATGGTCTATGGTTAAATTGGGTTAGAATAGCTTAGTTAGGTCAGCATTAAAAAACATTTGCGACCGTTAATGGATGATATAAAAGTAAATATTATACTTTTCAACCATACACTATAGTCATATAAATATAGAAAGGCATGTAACTTTCGTTTCCCGTCTTGGCAGATTTAAATCTGGGGACAATCAGAAAACAGGCATGTCAGGCCTTTTCTTATTTGCATGAATTTGGAGTGAAACTGAGTCTAACATCACCTGTGGCTGGTATTTCTGGTTGCTTTTAATGCTATTGAGAACATTTTTCCGATTTGTCAGTCTTAGACAGTAGAGGTTTAGGCTTTCATTTATAAGGAATTGTTCTGAGAGCGAGAGAGTTTAAGGTGCTTATTGTATTTGTGTTGACATCAATGGCCAATGAGTTGATCTTTGCCAAAATCATTTTTTGCAGTGTTTTTTCTATTGATCTGAACAGTTTAAGCCAGAATATGTTTATTTTTAACCTTAACGGAGATGATATAGACTTTGTGTGAAGTATGAGTGTATAATATTACCGTCACATTTGCATTAAATCACCCAATGTACCCAGGCGTTAATTTAAAGTAAAACATACGCTTCGTTAAACAGGTATGCAAACTTTTAACCCTTTCGTTTACATAAAAAATACCTGTGCTATAAATCAGCCATTTGGATTTGCACGCTTCTTGTTGTATGCTTAGCAGCAACGCAGCATATAGGGGATACAGCATAATTAGTACACTGAGATACTGAAAATATTTAATTGCCATAGTGTGTAAAGTTTAATTCTATTCAATTGATTTGATAGCGTAATTTTTTAAGTTGTAACGATTCCGAGTACTTTGTCAACTGTTTCATTTTATGTAACAGTGTTTTTCCCCTTATATAAGTGGTACCGAAAAACAGTACCATTCCCAGTGGCATAAACTATGTCTTTTGCCCAATTGGTCCAATTTGGAGTGAAAAAATTCCCAATCACAAAAAAATAAATATATATTGTTAATATTTTAGAGTGGAACTTTAAACAGAAAAAGTTGGAAACTATATACTTTTAGTGAGGGTAACGAAATACATGGTAATGTGTTTGCAAAGTATTTAAACATACAATATTACTTTTGACAATGAAAAATTCCCAATTTAAGGCAAAACAACGTGAATTTTCCCAATTGAATGGGTACCGGTACCATTACCAAAAGAGTGAAAAAAATCACTGCGTTAATAAGCGTACTCTGCCTTTAAAACCATTACCTGACATACGGGCCTGACATGTAGACCGAGAGAGTGAAAACTTGAATCGTATAATTTCACTGCATTGAACAGGCTTGCCAATCCAACCTATAGACAGCAACAAAAAGAAGAATACAAAATTTACATAAATATGCATATGCATTTTTTTATTAGGAGCAATTAATAAACTATACATCACATTTAATACCAGAATTAATGGCAAAAATAAATAAATATTAAAGTGGAATAGTAATTATTGTCCATCTACACACTTTTACAGAAAATAATAATTTTTACCAATCTAACCCAAACTTTCAAATGTCCTTATAATGTTCTGAGATCTCACGTGTGTATAAGCATTTATTTAACCTTGCTGTACTTTGCATTTTAGTGAGCTTTCAAAATCTGGTTAGTTCTCAGTTGGGAAACATTTTGTTTTTAGGTATTTTGATTATTAATCCAAATTCAGTCCCAGTTGTGACAGAATGCACGACCCCCTGATTACTAAGCTTTAGTGCTAACCACCACACTATGGACATCACTAATATTAACACAACAGTTTTTCGAAACATTTTAAAAATGGAGTGAAACAAAATTGACAGAAACCATGGTAACTTACCTGATTTTCACAAGGGAGTAATTTCTCCCAGGGCGTCAAATTCTCCGTACACACAATCTCGTGGGGCAGGGCTGAGTAACGCATGAAGCGCGAGTCGAAACTATAGTACTCGGATGCAAGCCCACTTGGACGGAAACTCCAACGTGGAATAACTGTGACCTTGGTGTCCATAAAGTTCAGCGAGGCACAGAAGAGACCCGACAGAGCATTGACTAGCTGGGCCCACACCTGGTCTATGCTGTAAACAAATAAACAAACAATTATTTAACAACAAAATCACGATCAGTGCTATAGTATGGTATGATGTTTTACGTCATTTTCAACACATGTAAGGTTATATATGACAGTTGATATTTTTGTGGGGACCATCCACTTTTCCTGGGTAGAACCATAGTGCATAAAATACACATCTACGAACTGCGAGACGATATTTGATATGCGCTGTCCTCCGACGTGCATACGCATTTGTTATCCATTTCACACTAAAATTTTAATCTAAAAAACATTTTGATAAGAAGTACATTAGTTTAAATCTAGGTACTATGCATTGTTTGAACTATGCATTGTTTGAACGGCAAAACATAGGTGTCGAGTGCAGTGACGTCATACAAGAAACAATTACACATGGTCTGAAAACACGTTTTTTGGTCAAACGCAATGAGACGTCACATGGTGCATCTATAAACGTCCATATGTAAGTAAAAAGAAGCACCCCAGACATAAAATAAATGAGACTAGGTAGAACCAGTACAGTTCTAGGTGTCTCACAGGGTCGAATATGGGACCAATTTCTAATGCAGATTTCTTTAAAACCATGCAGAATTCCCAATTTGTTAAAGTTTCTCCTGAAATGTCTTTACCAAATCCCATAATTTCCCCCAAATTAGGTTGAAAAGTCCCCTTCCTAAAATACATGAAAATGTGTCCAAGAGACCCGAATGCCCCGCTAAACGGTTATAGGTTGCTTACAAAATGGAGTAACAAAATGTTAAGTGTAATATTAAAAGGCAAGTTATATGGACCTGATTTGGTGCCATATAGATGTAAGTGTGTATGAAGTTTGAATACCGTAAGGCTTTTGGTATGTGAGTAATTGACAAGAAGGCAAAGATGGCCCTAAATCGATCACCTGAGTACTGGCCCATTATCAAACTTCTTCGAAATCTTATGGTCATATACAATCTGTGCAAGTTTGGTTAAGATTGTTCAAGAAATGTGACCTCTGTTGTGTTAACAACATTAATATAAAGACACTGACAAAGTTTGGTATAGATCAAATACAAAATGAAGGGGCTAGAGTGTAACCCCTGGGGCAGGGCCAAATGTGACCCCAGGGCTACATGTAATATAAGAGAGCTGTGTGCCTCATGTTTTTTTAAGTTTTTCCCTATACAAGTCTATGTAAAACATGCGAGCCCCGGGGCGGGCCAAAACAAACTTGGTAAAGGACGTTAAGCTTATAGTCAACGCAAAATACTAAACCTCTGGCTCTTGTAGTTTCAGAGAAGAAGATTTATTTTTATTTTTTTTCTGTGTAAAACTGTGATGCATGGGAAGGGGCCAAATTTGACCCCAGGGTCACCATTTGAACAAACTAGGTAGAGGACCATTAGCTGATGCTTCTTGTAATATATGAGAGCTCTGTGCCTTGTGGTTTCAGAAAAGAAGTTTTTTCCTATATAAGTCTATGAAAAACATGCAAAATCTCAAATACAAACTTTGGACCCCTGGGGCAAGGCCATTTTTGACCCCGGGGACTTCATTTGAACCAATTTGATAGTCTAGCATTGGCGATCATTTTTAAAAGAACAAGAGGTCAATGACCTTGAAGCTCTACTGATAGGTTTTTGATAGCTAGATCAGCATTCTTGTGAAGTTTCATGAAAATCTGTCAAGTATAGTTTCAGAGGAGTAGTCGGTATAAGTTTTTACTATATAACTCTATGTAAACAAAGATGGCCACTGGCAGCCATGTTTAATGTCGAATCACAATAATTTTCAACAAGGACCAACATCATGTCATGCTGATCATTTTAGAAAACGGCCCATATCAATATCACTTATAGTTTTCAAGAAGTAGTCGCTACAAATTTGTTTTTAATCTTTTTTAGCCATGGCGGTCATCTTGAATTTCTGGCCGACCTGAAATTTTGCTAGGATCAACTAGATATCAAGAGCAACATTCCTGTGAAGTTTCATGAAAATCCGTCAAGTGGTTTGAGGAGTAGTCGCTACACGTTTTTACTATATATCTCTATGTAAACAAAGATGGCCGTTGGCAGCCATGTTTAATGTTTCGACAAGGATAACGATTTTTGACAAGGACCAACATCATGTCCTGCTGATCATTTTAGAAAAAGTCCCATATCAATATTACTTATAGTTTTCAAGAAGTTGTCAGTATAAACTTGTTGTTTAAAAATCTTTTTTTAGCCGTGGTGGCCATTTTGAATTTACGGCCTGAAATTTTGCTAGGATCAAGAGCAACATTCCTGTGATCCGTCATGCAGTTTCAGAGGAGTAGTCGCTACAAGTTTGTATTATATAACTCTGTGTAAACAAAGATGGCCACTGGCAGCCATGCTTAATGTCAAATCAAATGATTTTTGACAAGGATCAACATCACGTCATGCTGATCATTTTAGAAAAAGTCCCATATCAATATCTTTTATAGTTTTCAAGAAGTAGTCACTACAAACTTGTTTTTTAAAAAAATAGTTTAAGCCGTGGCGGCCATCTTGAATTTCCGGCCGACCTGAATTTTTGCTAGGACAAACAAGGCATCAGGAGCAACATTCCTGTGAAGTTTCATGAAAATGCGTCAAGTAGTTTCAGAGAAGTAGTCGCCACAAGTTGTTCCTATATAACTCTATGTAAACAAAGATGGCCGCCAGTGGCCATGTTTGACATCAATTCAAAATGAACTTTGGTTAGGAACAACTACATGTCATGCCAGTCATTTTGGTAAAGGTTCCAAATCAATATCACTTACGGTTTTTGAAAAGTAGTCGCCACAAAATCGCATTTTTAAAATCTATTTTTAGCCTTGGCGGCCATCTTGAATTTCTGGCCGACCTAAACATTTTGCTAGGATCAACTAGACATCAAGAGCAACATTCCTGTGAAGTTTCATGAAAATCCAAACAGTAGTTTCAGAGGAGTAGTCGCCATAAAAAAAAGTTTACAGATTTACAGATGGACGACGCACCACGGCATCTTTGATCAGTCGAGCTAAAAAAACTGTCATGTAGTTATCAACATTTGTAAAGTTTGAAAGCTCTAAGGCATCTGGTGTTGGAGAAATGGGATAACAAAAAACTTTGATGTAAAAAACAAAAAACTTTGATGTAAATTAACAAAGTGTAAAAAGTAGGTCAAGGTCATTTATACTGACCTGATTCGGGTAGAAACATATTGCTGTCATACAGATGTAAGTGTGTATGAAGTTTGGAAACTGTTTGGCTTTTGGTAACTGAGAAACAGAGTTAATAAAAAACTTGAATGTAAAACTTGAATGTAAATTAACAAAGTGTAAAAAGTAGGCCAAGGTCATTTATACTGACCTGATTTGGGTAGGAACATATTGCTACAATATAGATGTAAGTGTGTATGACGTTTTAAAACTGTACGGCTTTTGGTATCTGAGGAATTGACTTCATAAAAAACTTTAATGTAAAAACGTGACGTACGGACATCCGGACGGACAAGGGTAACACTATATGCCCGCACGACTTTCATGGCGGGGCATAAAAAGCCCCGAAATTGAATAATTTCACATGGATTAATTCCATGAGTAATATCTGCCACACTCGGATATGTGATAGATTGTTGTACCTTATGCAGAAGTCATTGATAATTTGATAGTAGGTAGAATTTGAACAGTCTGTTCAAAGGATTGTTGAATAATGCTTCATTAACATGAAATGTCACCAGTAGGTGAAAAATGCCTCCGATAAGTTTTTTTTATTTATTGATATTCCTGCATTGTGTGCACAGCACCTTTTGATGCTGCTAAAACAAAATGAATAGTTTGATGATCTTTCAAAGTTATGGCCGAGACACAATTGTTATTCATTTGAGCTTGACTTCCAAGTGTGACCTTGGACTTTCACCTACGAAGCTGATGCTTGCATACCTTACACCTCCATATTGTAATTAACATGAATAATATTTCTGTGAAGTTTCATGAAAATTCCTTAGCATTCACAAAGTTATGGCTTAGACATGATTGTTTCGGATGCACAGACGAACAAACCAACGATTGTTGGAACGGACACTCACGACTGGACCCTGAGTGTGCATGTTGCAGGGGATAAATACTTACTTCCTCGTTTCTTTGCGGAACCACACCCACAGTTCGACCCCAGGGGGAGCATCCTCGGGTGGGTACCCCCAGTGTTCATAGTTCCAGAGTCCCTGGGTTTGGGACAGGTGGAGCTCCTGTACCTGGTATGTTCGCAGGACATCACCCAGAGCCTTCGGAAACAGCCTGTAGTGGGTGACTGAAATATACAATCACATGTTTGGTCATTTTTCAGATATTTTACCCTGGCAGACAAGTAAGTAAAAGATAAGACATATAGCTGCATTTGAAGTTATAGCTAAAAACAGGGCTTACTCTGGCTCTTTCAACGACTAGATCCATGGGCTTGATATTTTTCTCTTTGGTAAGTTATATACATGAACATGTCTTATTTAAGGTTTAGTCGATTGAAATATGTCAGATGTTTAAGTAGGCATTACGTTTAGTGCTTAAAATACATGTCTACGAACGGCGAGACGATTTTTGATATACGCCGTCCTCCGACGTGCATACGCGTTTGACCTTTTTATGTGTGGACTTTCCGCAGAGATTTTCTGCGCTAGACATAAACAGTCCATTTAAACTGATACAGTGAATATTATAAGTGTACAACTTATCAAAAGTGAAGAATAGTCATTTGTTATCTATTTCACACAAACATTGTAATCCAAAAAATATTTTGATATGAAATACATTAGTTTAAATCTAGGTACTATGCATTGTTTGAACGGCAAAACACAGGTGTCAGTGCAGTGACATACAAGAAACTGATTACACCGAGCTAAAACAGGTTGAATGTTTTCAACATCTTCTCGAACGTGATGATGTTAATTGCCAATTGGTTGCCTGTTGGCTACGGCAAGAGTTTGCTGTACCAAGCATTACCTAGTGTATCGCCATTTTTTTAATCACATGGCCACAGCTATTGTCACGGGATTTGTGTGGTGGCAGGCATTATTGGCTACATTATCACTGCGTGGAGGTTGACAAGAAACATATACACTCTGAAACTGTTCACACGTTTTTTGGTCAAATGCACTGAGACGTCACTGGGGTGCATCTATAAATGTCTATATGTTAAAAAAAGCAGACCAGACATCAAATAAATGAAACTAGCATTATGTTATGTCTTCAAAAATCTTGCTTTAAGTGGGAACTCAATTTGTGCCTCATACTCAGCCTATATTTCAAACAGAGCAAACATGCCAAATTTTCCAGCATAACATCATGATCAGGGAGATTGGACTTCCAAATCGGGGAGATTTACGAAACCATCGCATTTTTTCAAATATGTTTAAAACATGTAGCGACACAGCCAAACCATCTTTATTACTGAGAGTTCTGAAATACTTGAATAAGCATAAGAGTGAAAGAATTATCAAAATCGGATAATAAACAAAGAAGATAATTATGATCGTTTGAAGTTTCCGTTGAAACGGATATGGAAGTGACCATTTTTAGAGCTACGACATCACTGTTCTAAATGACCATATATGGAATATTTACAATGAAAGTTTACTGATTTATAGGGGGAAAATGACAGCAACTGTATCAAAAATATGTAATACTTAATGGCAATAATGCTTTATATGACCAGTAAAAATATCATTCATTTGCAGTGATTTTTTTTTTTTTAAATGATATTTATCAATATTCCATATATAGTAATATGGAACTATGATGTCATAGTTCTAAAAATGGCGGCTCCCATATTCGTTTTAGAACAACTTTTAAATGGTCATATCTTTTTTGTTTATCATCCGATTTTGATAAATCTTCCACCTTTTTCCAAGTTTTTTCAGAACTCTCAATAACAGAGCTTGTTTGGCTGTGTCGCTACATTCCCTTTAACATTGAACAGAAATGTTGACAAAGATCTGTTTCTTTATTTTTAATTTTATTTTGTATTTCATTATCTAAATTTACAAAACAGATGAAAACAAATAACATAATGCATTAGGCCTTATTTCTTCCCCCACAAAAAAAATCACTTTTAACACCGATTTTCCAAACTGCTTTCCGCGTTTTGACAGCCGTGTTTAAAACCTGTCCTCTGAAACCCGGAAATGTAATAACCGGTGTTGAGGTACAAAATTTCTTCACAAAACGAAGCGAAATTGGGAAACAATGGTGTTTGTTATCATTAAAACGGGAAAAGGTGTTGCCATTATGAAAGACTGGTTTAGCTGTAATATTGCGGAGGATATAACATTGTTACTAGACGATTTACTGAATGCATTGATCAAAAAGTGCCGATTCGGCAAAATCCTTCTCAGTTTACCCGGCCATATTTCAATAAATCTTGTAGTGTACTAGTGTGCCGCGAGACGCTAGATGCAATTTCATTGGTTGGTTGCATGATCACCTTGATTGATTTGACAAGAAACAGCTGTGAACTCATTGTAAACACATGCTGTATATTACAAATTACAGGCAATCAACCATATATTTGAGCGGCTTCCGTGTGATCGGAGAATGCGGGAGGTTTGACATGTATGCTATCTATCTATAGATATGTATACTGCTAAACTTCCCTCGCGGGTATTTTAAGCAGGAAAAAGTGCGTTTGTCGGTGAGAATAGTGAGACTACCGGTAGTTAAAAGTAGACAGATAAGATTATCTAAGTGAAAAAGTGAAGTAAAGGAGTGTTAATAGAAGAAATAAAAAAAGAGTTTAAAAACAACAACTTCCGGATCTCAATGGTGATTCAACTGGCTGACTGATTGCCTAAACAGATCTATGTTTGGCAGGACAACAACACTATGAGGAAGCGAATGCCATTATGAGTGTAAAGTTCTGTGTGAGCAAAAAAAGAAAATTTGTAGAAGTTTGCATGTGTATGAATTTGTATGAGAGAATTCGTGTGCATGTGTCTGGTCATTCTAATAGGGTGTTGGAGATAAGGAGGCATTGGAATTTCAACCTGGTGATGGAATATTTTATAAAACATTAACAATTTTGAGTCAGTTCTTCTGTCTTTTAGTGTTCTCCAGCCAAGATGTGTTTGCATATCTGTTACACTGTGATATGGTGAATAGTTGTTGTTTACCCATCTGACTGTGCGGCGTTGTAACATTTCTACTTTATTTATGTTAGTGAGAGTGTATGGTGAGGCCTAAAAAAAAAACTTGTGTGTTTCTGGTTTCACCCTGTCAAAAAGTTAGGGTAGGTAGGTAGGAAAAAGTTTTTTTTTTAGATATATTTTTCGCATATATTATGCCATTTTTGTACTAAGGCAACTTTTTGATAACCTTTGCAATCCAGATTAGATGCTTAACAACTCTGGCTAATAAAATTATCATTTGAATAAAAAAAAAAAAAAAAAAAAAATTTTTTTTTTTTTTTCCGCTACAAATATTTAGGGTCGGCGGTGATAAAGTAGGGTCGGTCGGGAAACCGGAAACACACATGTTTTTTTATTAGGCCTGACCAGACTGTGGATGCATATTCCAGTTGTGGTCTAACGAGAGTGGTATATGCAAGTTCGCATACGTTTTTGTGTTTTGTGGGTATGTTTCTTTTTAGGAAGTCTAAAGTTCTGTTTGCTGTTGTTGTGATGCGTTTAATATGTGTGTTCCACGATAAATCATGAGATATGCAGAGCGATCATGGTCTGTACAAAATAAATCAACATAAGTGCTATGGAGTAACAGTTATGATAAGCTATCAAAATTTATTGTAATCTGTGACAGCTTTTTTTGTGATATAATCAATACTAAACAAATGTTTTGAGACTACCCCTGCTTACAAGAGTTTTCGTCAGCGATTGAGGAGTTCCATACAGTTGTGAACTGAAAATGGTTTAACACATGACCTTTCTCCAAAGATTTTATGAAAAGCTCTTCAGTAAAAGCATCATTGTTAGATGCACCTGTCACATACAAATGACAAACTAAGAAAATAATCAGATAAATCATCATTGAAGTTGCCGGTTTCATGTCTATGGCAGCCATCTTGGATATAGTCCGCAGTAAATTTTCCTAGACTACTTTTACGGTCAAGTAAAAAATATAACAGCACAC
>JAWPHD010024529.1:0-18942 GCA_037043455.1 Cyrtodaria siliqua | reverse complement strand
GTGATACACCTTCCAACTTTATCAAACATGTATACTTGATCTCATAGCACAATTAATTGGATATATAGTCGTTATACACCTTCCAACTTTATCAAACATGCATACTTCTTCTCATAGCACAATTAATTGGATATATAGCCGTGATACACCTTTCAACTTTATCAAACATGCATACTTCTTCTCATAGCACCATTAATTTGATATATAGTCGTGATACACCGTCCAACTTTATCAAACATGCATACTTCTTCTCATGGCACCATTAATTGGATATATAGTCGTGATACACCTTCCAACTTTATTAAACATGCATACTTCTTCTCATAGCACAATTAATTGGATATATAGCCGTGATACACCATCCAACTTTATCAAACATGCATACTTCTTCTCATAGCACAATTAATTAGATATATAGCCGTGATACACCTTCCAACTTTATCAAACATGCAAACTTCTTCTCATGGCACCATTAATTAGATATATAGTCGTGATACACCTTCCAACTTTATCAAACATGCATGCTTTTTCTCATGGCACAATTAATTGGATATATAGCCGTGATACACCTTCCAACTTTATCAAACATGCATACTTCTCATAGCACCATTAATTAGATATATTGTCGTGATACACCTTCCAACTTTATCAAACATGCATACTTCTTCTCATAGCACCATTAATTAGATATATAGTCGTGATACACCTTCCATCTTTATCAAATATGCATACTTCTTCTCATGGCACCATTAATTAGATATATAGCCGTGATACCTTCCAACTTTATCAAACATGCATACTTTTTTTCTCATAGCACCATTAATTAGATATATAGTCGTGATACATCTTCCAACTTTATCAAACATGCATACTTCTTCTCATGGCACCATTAATTGGATATATAGCCGTGATACACCTTCAAACTTTATCAAACATGCATACTTCATCTCATGACACAATTAATTGGATATATAGCCGTGATACACCTTCCAACTTTATCAAACATGCATACTTCTTCTCATGGCACCATTAATTGGATATATAGTCGTGATACACCTTCCAACTTTATCAAACATGCATACTTCATCTCATGGCACAATTAATTGGATATATAGCCTTGATACACCTTCCAACTTTATCAAACATGCATACTTCTTCTCATGGCACCATTAATTGGATATATAGTCGTGATACACCTTCCAACTTTATCAAACATGCATACTTCTTCTCATGGCACCATTAATTGGATATATAGCCGTGATACACCTTCCAACTTTATCAAACATGCATACTACTTCTCATGGCACCATTACTTAGATATATAGCCGTGATACCTTCCAACTTTATCAAACATGCATACTTCTTCTCATTGCACCATTAATTAGATATATAGCCGTGATACCTTCCAACTTTATCAAACATGCATACTTCTTCTCATAGCACCATTAATTAGATATATAGTCGTGATACACCTTCAAACTTTATCAAACATGCATACTTCATCTCATAGCACAATTAATTGGATATATAGCCGTGATACACCTTCCAACTTTATCAAACATGCATACTTCTTCTCATGGCACCATTAATTAGATATATAGCCGTGATATCTTCCAACTTTATCAAACATGCATACTTCTTCTCATAGCACCATTAATTAGATATATAGTCGTGATACACCTTCCAACTTTATCAAACATGCATACTTCTTCCCATAGCACCATCAATTAGATATATAGTCGTGATACACCTTCCAACTTTATCAAACATGCATGCTTCTTCTCATGGCACCATTAATTGGATATATAGCCGTGATACACCTTCAAACTTTATCAAACATGCATACTTCATCTCATGGCACAATTAATTGGATATATAGCCGTGATACACCTTCCAACTTTATCAAACATGCATACTTCTTCTCATGGCACCATTAATTAGATATATAGCCGTGATACCTTCCAACTTTATCGAACATGCATACTTCTTCTCATGGCACCATTAATTAGATATATAGTCGTGATACACCTTCCAACTTTATCAAACATGCATACTTCTTCTCATAGCACCATTAATTAGATATATAGTCATGATACACCTTCCAACTTTAACAAACATGCATACTACATCTCAAAGCACAATTAATTGGATATATAGCCGTGATACACCTTCCAACTTTATCAAACATGCATACTTCTTCTCATAGCACAATTAATTGGATATATAGTCGTGATACACCTTCCAACTTTATCAAACATGTATACTTCATCTCATAGCACAATTGATTGGATATATAGTCGTTATACACCTTCCAACTTTATCAAACATGCATACTTCTTCTCATAGCACCATTAATTAGATATATAGTCGTGATACATCTTCCAACTTTATCAAACATGCATACTTCTTCTCATGGCACCATTAATTGGATATATAGCCGTGATACACCTTCAAACTTTATCAAACATGCATACTTCATCTCATGGCACAATTAATTGGATATATAGCCGTGATACACCTTCCAACTTTATCAAACATGCATACTTCTTCTCATGGCACCATTAATTAGATATATAGCCGTGATACCTTCCAACTTTATCGAACATGCATACTTCTTCTCATGGCACCATTAATTAGATATATAGTCGTGATACACCTTCCAACTTTATCAAACATGCATACTTCTTCTCATAGCACCATTAATTAGATATATTGTCATGATACACCTTCCAACTTTATCAAACATGCATACTTCTTCTCATAGCACCATTAATTACATATATAGTCGTGATACACCTTCCAACTTTATCAAACATGCATACTTCTTCTCATGGCACCATTAATTGGATATATAGTCGTGATACACCTTCCAACTTTATCAAACATGCATACTACATCTCAAAGCACAATTAATTGGATATATAGCCGTGATACACCTTCCAACTTTATCAAACATGAATACTTCTTCTCACAGCACAATTAATTGGATATATAGTCGTGATACACCTTCCAACTTTATCAAACATGTATACTTCATCTCATAGCACAATTAATTGGATATATAGTCGTTATACACCTACCAACTTTATCAAACATGCATACTTCTTCTCATAGCACAATTAATTGGATATATAGCCGTGATACACCTTTCAACTTTATCAAACATGCATACTTCTTCTCATAGCACCATTAATTTGATATATAGTCGTGATACACCGTCCAACTTTACCAAACATGCATACTTCTTCTCATGGCACCATTAATTGGATATATGGTCGTGATACACCTTCCAACTTTATCAAACATGCATACTTCTTCTCATAGCACAATTAATTGGATATATAGCCGTGATACACCTTCCAACTTTATCAAACATGCATACTTCTTCTCATAGCACAATTAATTAGATATATAGCCGTGATACACCTTCCAACTTTATCAAACATGCATACTTCTTCTCATGGCACCATTAATTAGATATATAGTCGTGATACACCTTCCAACTTTATCAAACATGCATACTTCTTCTCATGGCACCATTAATTGGATATATAGTCGTGATACACCTTCCAACTTTATCAAACATGCATGCTTCTTCTCATGGCACAATTAATTGGATATATAGCCGTGATACACCTTCCAACTTTATCAAACATGCATACTTCTTCTCATAGCACCATTAATTAGATATATTGCCGTGATACCTTCCAACTTTATCAAACATGCATACTTCTTCTCATAGCACCATTAATTAGATATAGTCGTGATACACCTTCAAACTTTATCAGACATGCATACTTCATCTCATGGCACAATTAATTGGATATATAGCCGTGATACACCTTCCAACTTTATCAAACATGCATACTTCTTCTCATGGCACCATTAATTAGATATATAGCCGTGATACCTTCCAACTTTATCGAACATGCATACTTCTTCTCATGGCACCATTAATTAGATATATAGTCGTGATACACCTTCCAACTTTATCAAACATGCATACTTCTTCTCATAGCACCATTAATTAGATATATAGTCGTGATACACCTTCCAACTTTATCAAACATGCATACTTCTTCTCATAGCACCATTAATTAGATATATAGTCGTGATACACCTTCCAACTTTATCAAACATGCATACTTCTTCTCATGGCACCATTAATTAGATATATAGCCGTGATACACCTTCAAACTTTATCAAACATGCATACTTCATCTCATGGTACAATTAATTGGATATATAGCCGTGATACACCTTCCAACTTTATCAAACATGCATACTTCTTTTCATGGCACCATTAATTAGATATATAGCCGTGATACCTTCCAACTTTATCAAAAATGCATACTTCTTCTCATGGCACCATTATTTAGATATATAGTCGTGATACACCTTTCAACTTTATCAAACATGCATACTTCTTCTCATGGCACCATTAATTAGATATATTGTCGTGATACACCTTTCAACTTTATCAAACATGCATACTTCATCTCATGGCACAATTAATTGGATATATAGCCGTGATACACCTTCCAACATTTTCAAACATGCATACTTCTTCTCATGGCACCATTAATTGGATATATAGCCGTGATACACATTCCAACTTTATCAAACATGCATACTTCTTCTCATGGCACCATTAATTGGATATATAGTCGTGATACACCTTCCAACTTTATCAAACATGCATACTTCTTCTCATGGCACCATTAATTGCATATATAGCCGTGATACACCTTCCAACTTTATCAAACATGCATACTTCTTCTCATGGCACCATTAATTAGATATATAGCCGTGATACACCTTCCAACTTTATCAAACATGCATACTTCTTCTCATGGCACCTTTAATTAGATATATAGTCGTGATACACCTTCCAACTTTATCAAACATGCATACTTCTTCTCATGGCACCATTAATTAGATATATAGCCGTGATACCTTCCAACTTTATCAAACATGCATACTTCTTCTCATAGCACCATTAATTAGATATATAGTCGTGATACACCTTCAAACTTTATCAAACATGCATACTTCATCTCATGGCACAATTAATTGGATATATAGCCGTGATACACCTTCCAACTTTATCAAACATGCATACTTCTTCTCATGGCACCATTAATTGGATATATAGCCGTGATACCTTCCAACTTTATCAAACATGCATACTTCTTCTCATGGCACCATTAATTAGAAACATAGCCGTGATACCTTCCAACTTTATCAAACATGCATACGTCTTCTCATAGCACCATTAATTAGATATATAGTCGTGATACACCTTCCAACTTTATCAAACATGCATACTTCTTCTCATGGCACAATTAATTGGATATATAGTCGTGATACACCTTCCAACTTTATCAAACATGCATACTTCTTCTCATGGCACCATTAATTAGATATATAGCCGTGATACCTTCCAACTTTATCAAACATGCATACTTCTTCTCATGGCACCATTAATTAGATATATAGCCGTTATACCGTCCAACTTTATCAAACATGCATAATTCTTCTCATAGCACCATTAATTAGATATATAGTCGTGATACACCTTCCAACTTCATCAAACATGCAAACTTCTTCTCATAGCACCATTAATTAGATATATAGTCGTGATACACCTTCCAACTTTATCAAACATGTATAATTTTTCTCATAGCACCATTAATTGGATATATAGTCGTGATACACCTTCCAACTTATTCAAACATGCATACTTCTTCTCATAGCACCATTAATTAGATATATAGTCGTGATACACCTTCCAACTTTATCAAACATGCATAATTCTTCTCATAGCACCATTAATTAGATATATAGTCGTGATACACCTTCCAACTTCATCAAACATGCAAACTTCTTCTCATAGCACCATTAATTAGATATATAGTCGTGATACACCTTCCAACTTTATCAAACATGCATAATTCTTCTCATAGCACCATTAATTAGATATATAGTCGTGATACACCTTCCAACTTTATCAAACATGCATAATTCTTCTCATAGCACCATTAATTAGATATATAGTCGTGATACACATTCCAACTTTATCAAACATGCATACTTCTTCTCATGGCACAATTAATTGGATATATAGTCGTGATACACCTACCAACATTATCAAACATTCATACTTCTTCTCATGGCATCATTAATTGGATATATAGCCGTGATACACATTCCCACTTAATCAAACATGCATACTTTTTCTCATGGCATCATTAATTGGATATATAGCCGTGATACCTTCCAACTTTATCAAACAGGCATACTTCTTCTCATGGCACAATTAATTGGATATATAGTCGTGATACACCTTCCAACTTGATCAAACATGCATACTTCTTCTCATGGCATCATTAATTGGATATATAGCCGTGATACCTTCCAACTTTATCAAACATGCATACTTCTTCTCATGGCACCATTAATTAGATATATAGTCGTTCTAGACCTTCTAACTTTATCAAACATGCATACTTCTTCTCATGGCACCATTAATAGGATATATAGTCGTGATACCTTCCAACTTTATCAAACATTCATACTTCTTCTCATGGCACCATTAATTGGAAATATAGTCGTGATACACCTTCCAACTTTATCAAACATGCATACTTCATCTCATAGCACCATTAATTGGATATATAGCCGTGATTCACCTTCCAACTTTATCAAACATGCATACTTCTTTTCATAGCACAATTTATTGGGTATATAGTCGTGATACACCTTCCAACTTTATTAAACATGCATACTTCTTCTCATAGCACCATTAATTTGATATATAGTCGTGATACACATTTTAACTTTATCAAACATGCATGCTTCTTCTCATAGCGCCATTAATTAGATATATAGCCGTGATACACCTTCCAACTTTATCAAACATGCAGACTTCTTCTCATAGCACAATTAATTAGATATATAGTCGTGTTACACCTTTCAACTTCATCAAACATGCATACTTCTTCTCATGGCACCATTAATTGGAAATATAGTCGTGATACACCTTCCAACTTTATCAAACACGCATACTTCTTCTCATGGCACCATTAATTAGATATATAGTCGTGATACACCTTTCAACTTTATCAAACATGCATACTTCTTCTCATGGCACCATTAATTGGATATATAGTCGTGATACACCTTCCAACTTAATCAAACATGCATACTTCTTCTCATGGCACCATTAATTAGATATATAGTCGTGATACAACTTTCAACTTTATCAAACATGCATACTTCTTCTCATGGCACCATTAATTGGATATATAGTCGTGATACACCTTTCAACTTTATCAAACATGCATACTTTTTCTCATGGCACCATTAATTGGATATATAGTCGTGATACACCTTCCAACTTTATCAAACATGCATACTTCTTCTCATGGCACCATTAATTAGATATATAGCCGTGATACACCTTCCAACTTTATCAAACATGCATACTTCTTCTCATGGCACCATTAATTGGATATATAGTCGTGATACACCTTCCAACTTTATCAAACATGCATACTTCATCTCATGGCACAATTAATTGGATATATAGCCGTGATAAACCTTCCAACTTTATCAAACATGCATACTTCTTCTCATGGCACCATTAATTGGATATATAGTCGTGATACACCTTCCAACTTTATCAAACATGCATACTTCATCTCATGGCACAATTAATTGGATATATAGCCGTGATACACCTTCTAACTTTATCAAACATGCATACTTCTTCTCATGGTACCATTAATTGGATATATAGTCGTGATAAACCTTCCAACTTTATCAAACATGCATACTTCTTCTCATGGCACCATTAACTGGATATATAGCCGTGATACACCTTCCAACTTTATCAAACATGCATACTACTTCTCATGGCACCATTACTTAGATATATAGCCGTGATACCTTCCAACTTTATCAAACATGCATACTTCTTCTCATAGCACCATTAATTAGATATATAGTCGTGATACACCTTCAAACTTTATCAAACATGCATACTTCATCTCATAGCACAATTAATTGGATATATAGCCGTGATACACCTTCCAACTTTATCAAACATGCATACTTCATCTCATGGCACAATTAATTGGATATATAGCCGTGATACACCTTCCAACTTTATCAAACATGCATACTTCTTCTCATGGCACCATTAATTGGATATATAGTCGTGATAAACCTTCCAACTTTATCAAACATGCATACTTCTTCTCATTGCACCATTAATTAGATATATAGCCGTGATACCTTCCAACTTTATCAAACATGCATACTTCTTCTCATAGCACCATTAATTAGATATATAGTCGTGATACACCTTCAAACTTTATCAAACATGCATACTTCATCTTATAGCACAATTAATTGGATATATAGCCGTGATACACCTTCCAACTTTATCAAACATGCATACTTCTTCTCATGGTACCATTAATTAGATATATAGCCGTGATATCTTCCAACTTTATCAAACATGCATACTTCTTCTCATAGCACCATTAATTAGATATATAGTCGTGATACACCTTCCAACTTTATCGAACATGCATACTTCTTCTCATGGCACCATTAATTAGATATATAGTCGTGATACACCTTCCAACTTTATCAAACATGAATACTTCTTCTCACAGCACCATCAATTAGATATATAATCGTGATACACCTTCCAACTTTATCAAACATGCATACTTCTTCTCATGGCACCATTAATTGGATATATAGCCGTGATAAACCTTCAAACTTTATCAAACATGCATACTTCATCTCATGGCACAATTAATTGGATATATAGTCGTGATACACCTTCCAACTTTATCAAACATGCATACTTCTTCTCATGGCACCATTAATTAAATATATAGCCGTGATACCTTCCAACTTTATCGAACATGCATACTTCTTCTCATGGCACCATTAATTAGATATATAGTCGTGATACACCTTCCAACTTTATCAAACATGCATACTTCTTCTCATAGCACCATTAATTAGATAAATAGTCATGATACACCTTCCAACTTTATCAAACATGCATACTTCTTCTCATAGCACCATTAATTACATATATAGTCGTGATACACCTTCCAACTATATCAAACATGCATACTTCTTCTCATGGCACCATTTATTGGATATATAGTCGTGATACATCTTCCAACTTTATCAAACATGCATACTACATCTCAAAGCACAATTAATTGGATATATAGCCGTGATACACCTTCCAACTTTATCAAACATGCATACTTCTTCTCATAGCACAATTAATTGGATATATAGTCGTGATACACCTTCCAACTTTATCAAACATGTAAACTTCATCGAATAGCACAATTAATTGGATATATAATCGTTATACACCTTCCAACTTTATCAAACCTGCATACTTCTTCTCATAGCACCATTTATTAGATATATAGTCGTGATACACCTTCCAACTTTATCAAACATGTATACTTCTTCTCATGGCACCATTAATTGGATATATAGCCGTGATACATCTTCAAACTTTATCAAACATGCATACTTCATCTCATGGCACAATTAATTGGATATATAGCCGTGTTACACCTTCCAACTTTATCAAACATGCATACTTCTTCTCATGGCACCATTAATTAGATATATAGCCGTGATACCTTCCAACTTTATCGAACATGCATACTTCTTCTTATGGCACCATTAATTAGATATATAGTCGTGATACACCTTCCAACTTTATCAAACATGCATACTTCTTCTCATAGCACCATTAATTAGATATATAGTCGTGATACACCTTCCAACTTTATCAAACATGCATACTTCTTCTCATAGCACCATTAATTAGATATATAGTCGTGATACACCTTCCAACTTTATCAAACATGCATACTTCTTCTCATGGCACCATTAATTGGATATATAGCCGTGATACACCTTCAAACTTTATCAAACATGCATACTTCATCTCATGGCACAATTAATTGGATATATAGCCGTGATACACCTTCCAACTTTATCAAACATGCATACTTCTTCTCATGGCACCATTAATTGGATATATAGTCGTGATACACCTTCCAACTTTATCAAACATGCATACTTCATCTCATGGCACAATTAATTGGATATATAGCCGTGATACACCTTCCAACTTTATCAAACATGCATACTTCTTCTCATTGCACCATTAATTGGATATATAGTCGTGATACACCTTCCAATTTTATCAAACATGCATACTTCTTCTCATGGCACCATTAATTAGATATATAGCCGTGATACCTTCCAACTTTATCAAACATGCATACTTCTTCTCATGGCACCATTAATTAAATATATAGCCGTGATACACCTTCCAACTTTATCAAACATGCATACTACTTCTCATGGCACCATTACATAGATATATAGCCGTGATACCTTCCAACTTTATCAAACATGCATTCTTCTTCTCATTGCACCATTAATTAGATATATAGCCGTGATACCTTCCAACTTTATCGAACATGCATACTTCTTCTCATGGCACCATTAATTAGATATATAGTCGTGATACACCTTCCAACTTTATCAAACATGCATACTTCTTCTCATAGCACCATTAATTAGATATATAGTCATGATACACCTTCCAACTTTATCAAACATGCATACTTCTTCTCATAGCACCATTAATTACATATATAGTCGTGATACACCTTCCAACTTTATCAAACATGCATACTTCTTCTCATGGCACCATTAATTGGATATATAGTCGTGATACATCTTCCAACTTTATCAAACATGCATATTACATCTCAAAGCACAATTAATTGGATATATAGCCGTGATACACCTTCCAACTTTATCAAACATGCATACTTCTTCTCATAGCACAATTAATTGGATATATAGTCGTGATACACCTTCCAACTATATCAAACATGTATACTTCATCTCATAGCACAATTAATTGGATATATAGTCGTTATACACCTTCCAACTTTATCAAACCTGCATACTTCTTCTCATAGCACCATTATTAGATATATAGTCGTGATTCACCTTCCAACTTTATCAAACATGCATACTTATTCTCATGGCCCCTTTATTGGATATATAACCGTGATACATCTTCAAACTTTATCAAACATGCATACTTCATCTCATGGCACAATTAATTGGATATATAGCCGTGATACACCTTCCAACTTTATCAAACATGCATACTTCTTCTCATGGCACCATTAATTAGATATATAGCCGTGATACCTTCCAACTTTATCGAACATGCATACTTCTTCTCATGGCACCATTAATTAGATATATAGTCGTGATACACCTTCCAACTTTATCAAACATGCATACTTCTTCTCATAGCACCATTAATTAGATATATAGTCATGATACACCTTCCAACTTTATCAAACATGCATACTTCTTCTCATAGCACCATTAATTACATATATAGTCGTGATACACCTTCCAACTTTATCAAACATGCATACTTCTTCTCATGGCACCATTAATTGGATATATAATCGTGATACACCTTCCAACTTTATCAAACATGCATACTACATCTCAAAGCACAATTAATTGGATATATAGCCGTGATACACCTTCCAACTTTATCAAACATGCATACTTCTTCTCATAGCACAATTAATTGGATATATAGTCGTGATACACCTTCCAACTTTATCAAACATGTATACTTTATCTCATAGCACAATTAATTGGATATATAGTCGTTATACACCTTCCAACTTTATCAAACCTGCATACTTCTTCTCATAGCACCATTAATTAGATATATAGTCGTGATACACCTTCCAACTTTATCAAACATGCATACTTCTTCTCATGGCACCATTAATTGGATATATAACCGTGATACATCTTCAAACTTTATCAAACATGCATACTTCATCTCATGGCACAATTAATTGGATATATAGCCGTGATACACCTTCCAACTTTATCAAACATGCATACTTCTTCTCATGGCACCATTAATTAGATATATAGCCGTGATACCTTCCAACTTTATCGAACATGCATACTTCTTCTCATGGCACCATTAATTAGATATATAGTCGTGATACACCTTCCAACTTTATCAAACATGCATACTTCTTCTCATAGCACCATTAATTAGATATATAGTCATGATACACCTTCCAACTTTATCAATCATGCATACTTCTTCTCATAGCACCATTAATTACATATATAGTCGTGATACACCTTCCAACTTTATCAAACATGCATACTTCTTCTCATGGCACCATTAATTGGATATATAGTCGTGATACACCTTCCAACTTTATCAAACATGCATACTACATCTCAAAGCACAATTAATTGGATATATAGCCGTGATACACCTTCCAACTTTATCAAACATGCATACTTCTTCTCATAGCACAATTAATTGGATATATAGTCGTGATACACCTTCCAACTTTATCAAACATGTATACTTCATCTCATAGCACAATTAATTGGATATATAGTCGTTATACACCTTCCAACTTTATGAAACATGCATACTTCTTCTCATAGCACAATTAATTGGATATATAGCCGTGATACACCTTTCAACTTTATCAGTCATGCATACTTCTTCTCATAGCACAATTAATTTGATATATAGTCGTGATACACCGTCCAACTTTATCAAACATGCATACTTCTTCTCATGGCACCATTAATTGGATATATAGTCGTGATACACCTTCCAACTTTATCAAACATGCATACTTCTTCTCATAGCACAATTAATTGGATATATAGCCGTGATACACCTTCCAACTTTATCAAACATGCATACTTCTTCTCATAGCACAATTAATTAGATATATAGCCTTGATACACCCCTCCAACTTTATCAAACATGCATACTTCTTCTCATGGCACCATTAATTAGATATATAGTCGTGATACACCTTCCAACTTTATCAAACATGCATACTTCTTCTCATGGCACCATTAATTGGATATATAGTCGTGATACACCTTCCAACTTTATCAAACATGCATGCTTCTTCTCATGGCACAATTAATTGGATATATAGCCGTGATACACCTTCCAACTTTATCAAACATGCATACTTCTTCTCATAGCACCATTAATTAGATATAGTCGTGATACACCTTCAAACTTTATCAGACGTGCATACTTCATCTCATGGCACAATTAATTGGATATATAGCCGTGATACACCTTCCAACTTTATCAAACATGCATACTTCTTCTCATGGCACCATTAATTAGATATATAGCCGTGATACCTTCCAACTTTATCGAACATGCATACTTCTTCTCATGGCACCATTAATTAGATATATAGTCGTGATACACCTTCCAACTTTATCAAACATGCATACTTCTTCTCATAGCACCATTAATTAGATATATAGTCGTGATACACCTTCCAACTTTATCAAACATGCATACTTCTTCTCATAGCACCATTAATTAGAAATATAGTCGTGATACACCTTCCAACTTTATCAAACATGCATACTTCTTCTCATGGCACCATTAATTGGAAATATAGCCGTGATACACCTTCAAACTTTATCAAACATGCATACTTCATCTCATGGCACAATTAATTGGATATATAGCCGTGATACACCTTCCAACTTTATCAAACATGCATACTTCTTCTCATGGCACCATTAATTGGATATATAGTCGTGATACACCTTCCAACTTTATCAAACATGCATACTTCATCTCATGGCACAATTAATTGGATATATAGCCGTGATACACCTTCCGACTTTATCAAACATGCATACTTCTTCTCATGGCACCATTAATTGGATATATAGTCGTGATACACCTTCCAACTTTATCAAACATGCATACTTCTTCTCATGGAACCATTAATTGGATATATAGCCGTGATACACCATCCAACTTTATCAAACATGCATACTACTTCTCATGGCACCATTATTTAGATATATAGCCGTGATACCTTCCAACTTTATCAAACATGCATACTTCTTCTCATTGCACCATTAATTAGATATATAGCCGTGATACCTTCCAACTTTATCAAACATGCATACTTCTTCTCATAGCACCATCAATTAGATATATAGTCGTGATACATTTCCAACTTTATCAAACATGTATACTTCATCTCATGGCACCATTAATTGGATATATAGCCGTGATACACCTTCCAACTTTATCAAACATGCATACTTCTTCTCATGGCACCATTAATTAGATATATAGCCGTGATACCTTCCAACTTTATCGAACATGCATACTTCTTCTCATGGCACCATTAATTAGATATATAGTCGTGATACACCTTCCAACTTTATCAAACATGCATACTTCTTCTCATAGCACCATTAATTAGATATATAGTCATGATACACCTTCCAACTTTATCAAACATGCATACTTTTTCTCATAGCACCATTAATTACATATATAGTCGTGATACACCTTCCAACTTTATCAAACATGCATACTTATTCTCATGGCACCATTAATTGGATATATAGTCGTGATACATCTTCCAACTTTATCAAACATGCATACTACACCTCAAAGCACAATTAATTGGATATATAGCCGTGATACACCTTCCAACTTTATCAAACATGCATACTTCTTCTCATAGCACAATTAATTGGATATATAGTCGTGATACACCTTCCAACTTTATCAAACATGTATACTTCATCTCATAGCACAATTAATTGGATATATAGTCGTTATACACCTTCCAACTTTTTCAAACATGCATACTTCTTCTCATAGCACCATTAATTAGATATATAGCCGTGATACACCTTCAAACTTTATCAAACATGCATACTTCATCTCATGGCACAATTAATTGGATATATAGCCGTGATACACCTTCCAACTTTATCAAACATGCATACTTCTTCTCATGGCATTAATTAGATATATAGCCGTGATACCTTCCAACTTTATCGAACATGCATACTTCTTCTCATGGCACCATTAATTAGATATATAGTCGTGATACACCTTCCAACTTTATCAAACATGCATACTTCTTCTCATAGCACCATTAATTAGATATATAGTCATGATACACCTTCCAACTTTATCAAACATGCATACTTCTTCTCATAGCACCATTAATTACATATATAGTCGTGATACACCTTCCAACTTTATCAAACATGCATACTTCTTCTCATGGCACCATTAATTAGATATATAGCCGTGATACCTTCCAACTTTATCAAACATGCATACTTCTTCTCATGGCACCATTAATTAGATATATAGCCGTTATACCGTCCAACTTTATCAAACATTCATACTTCTTCTCATAGCGCCATTAATTAGATATATAGTCGTGATACACCTTCCAACTTTATCAAACATGCATACTTCTTCTCATAGAACCATTAATTAGATATATAGTCGTGATACACCTTCCAACTTTATCAAACATGCATAATTCTTCTCATAGCACCATTAATTAGATATATAGTCGTGATACACCTTCCAACTTCATCAAACATGCAAACTTCTTCTCATAGCACCATTAATTAGATATATAGTCGTGATACACCTTCCAACTTTATCAAACATGCATAATTCTTCTCATAGCACCATTAATTAGATATATAGTCGTGATACACCTTCCAACTTTATCAAACATGCATAATTCTTCTCATAGCACCATTAATTAGATATATAGTCGTGATACACATTCCAACTTTATCAAACATGCATACTTCTTCTCATGGTACAATTAATTGGATATATAGTCGTGATACACCTTTTAACATTATCAAACATTCATACTTCTTCTCATGGCATCATTAATTGGATATATAGCCGTGATACACCTTCCCATTTTATCAATCATGCATACTTTTTCTCATGGCATCATTAATTGTATATATAGCCGTGATATCTTCCAACTTTATCAAACAGGCATACTTCTTCTCATGGCACAATTATTTGGATATATAGTCGTGATACACCTTCCGACTTTATCAAACATGCATACTTCTTCTCATGGCAACATTAATTAGATATATAGCCGTGATACCTTCCAACTTTATCAAACATGCATACTTCTTCTCATGGCACCATTAATTGGATATATAGTCGTCATAGACCTTCTAACTTTATCAAACATGCATACTTCTTCTCATGGCTCCATTAATAGGATATATAGTCGTGATACCTTCCAACTTTATCAAACATGCATACTTCTTCTCATGGCACCATTAATTAGATATATAGCCGTGATACCTTCCAACTTTATCAAACATGCATACTTCTTCTCATGGCACCATTAATTAGATATATAGCCGTGATACCTTCCAACTTTATCAAACATGCATACTTCTTCTCATAGCACCATTAATTAGATATATAGTCGTGATACACCTTCCAACTTTATCAAACATGCATACTTCTTCTCATGGCACAATTAATTGGATATATAGTCGTGATACACCTTCCAACTTTATCAAACATGCATACTTCTTCTCATGGCACCATTAATTGGATATATAGCCGTGATACACCTTCCAACTTTATCAAACATGCATATTTCTTCTCATAGCACAATTAATTGGATATATAGCCGTGATACACCTTCCAACTTTATCAAACATGCATACTTCTTCTCCTAGCACAATTAATTAGATATATAGCCGTGATACACCTTCCAACTTTATCAAACATGCATACTTCTTCTCATGGCACCATTAATTAGATATATAGTCGTGATACACCTTCCAACTTTATCAAACATGCATGCTTCTTCTCATGGCACAATTAATTGGATATATAGCCGTGATACCTTCCAACTTTATCAAACATGCATACTTCTTCTCATAGCACCATTAATTAGATATAGTCGTGATACACCTTCAAACTTTATCAGACATGCATACTTCATCTCATGGCACAATTAATTGGATATATAGCCGTGATACACCTTCCAACTTTATCAAACATGCATACTTCTTCTCATGGCACCATTAATTAGATATATAGCCGTGATACCTTCCAACTTTACCGAACATGCATACTTCTTCTCATGGCACCATTAATTAGATATATAGTCGTGATACACCTTCCAACTTTATTAAACATGCATACTTCTTCTCATAGCACCATTAATTAGATATATAGTCGTGATACACCTTCCAACTTTATCAAACATGCATACTTCTTCTCATAGCACCATTAATTAGATATATAGTCGTGATACACCTTCCAACTTTATCAAACATGCATACTTCTTCTCATGGCACCATTAATTGGATATATAGCCGTGATACACCTTCAAACTATATCAAAAATGCATACTTCATCTCATGGTACAATTAATTGGATATATAGCCGTGATACACCTTTCAACTTTATCAAACATGCATACTTCTTTTCATGGCACCATTAATTAGATATATAGCCGTGATACCTTCCAACTTTATCAAAAATGCATACTTCTTCTCATGGCACCATTATTTAGATATATAGTCGTGATACTACTTTCAACTTTATCAAACATGCATACTTCTTCTCATGGCACCATTAATTAGATATATAGTCGTGATACACCTTCCAACTTTATCAAACATGCATACTTCTTCTCATAGCACAATTAATTGGATATATAGCCGTGTTACACCTTCCAACTTTATCAAACATGCATACTTCTTCTCATAGAACCATTAATTAGATATATAGTCGTGATACACCTTCCAACTTTATCAAACATGCATACTTCTTCTCATGGCACCATTAATTAGATATATAGTCGTGATACACCTTCCAACTTTATCAAACATGCATACTTCTTCTCATAGCACCATTAATTAGATATATAGTCGTGATACACCTTCCAACTTTATCAAACATGCATACTTCTTCTCATAGCACCATTAATTAGATATATAGTCGTGATACACCTTCCAACTTTATCAAACATGCATACTTCTTCTCATGGCACCATTAATTAGATATATAGCCGTGATACACCTTCAAACTTTATCAAACATGCATACTTCATCTCATGGTACAATTAATTGGATATATAGCCGTGATACACCTTCCAACTTTATCAAACATGCATACTTCTTTTCATGGCACCATTAATTAGATATATAGCCGTGATACCTTCCAACTTTATCAAAAATGCATACTTCTTCTCATGGCACCATTATTTAGATATATAGTCGTGATACACCTTTCAACTTTATCAAACATGCATACTTCTTCTCATGGCACCATTAATTAGATATATTGTCGTGATACACCTTTCAACTTTATCAAACATGCATACTTCATCTCATGGCACAATTAATTGGATATATAGCCGTGATACACCTTCAACATTTTCAAACATGCATACTTCTTCTCATGGCACCATTAATTGGATATATAGCCGTGATACACATTCCAACTTTATCAAACATGCATACTTCTTCTCATGGCACCATTAATTGGATATATAGTCGTGATACACCTTCCAACTTTATCAAACATGCATACTTCTTCTCATGGCACCATTAATTGCATATATAGCCGTGATACACCTTCCAACTTTATCAAACATGCATACTTCTTCTCATGGCACCATTAATTAGATATATAGCCGTGATACACCTTCCAACTTTATCAAACATGCATACTTCTTCTCATGGCACCTTTAATTAGATATATAGTCGTGATACACCTTCCAACTTTATCAAACATGCATACTTCTTCTCATGGCACCATTAATTAGATATATAGCCGTGATACCTTCCAACTTTATCAAACATGCATACTTCTTCTCATAGCACCATTAATTAGATATATAGTCGTGATACACCTTCAAACTTTATCAAACATGCATACTTCATCTCATGGCACAATTAATTGGATATATAGCCGTG
>JAWPHD010024528.1:0-18944 GCA_037043455.1 Cyrtodaria siliqua | reverse complement strand
ATATATATGCGTAAGAACTGAATATATGTGTAAGAACTGAATACATGCGTAAAAACTGAATATATATGTGTAAGAACTGAATATATTTGTGTAAGAACTGCATATATATGTGTAAGAACTGAATATATATGCGTAAGAACGGAATATATATGTGTTAGAACGGAATATATATGTGTAAGAACTGAATATATATGCGTAAGAACGGAATATATATGTGTAATAACTGAATATATATGTGTAAGAACTGAATATATATGTGTTAGAACTGAATATATATGTGTAAGAACTGAATATATATGTGTTAGAACTGAATATATATGTGTAAGAACTGAATATATATGTGTAAGAACTGAATATATATGCGTAAGAACTGAATATATATGCGTAAGATCGGAATATATGTGTAAGAACTGAATATATGCGTAAAAACTGAATATATATGTGTAAGAACTGAATATATTTGTGTAAAAACTGCATATATATGTGTAAGAACTGAATATATATGCGTAAGAACGCGTAAGAACGAAATATATATGTGTAAGAACTGAATATATATGTGTAGAACTGAATATATATGTGTAAGAACTGAATATATATGTGTAATAACTGAATATATATGTGTAAGAGCTGAATATATATGTGTAAGAACTGAATATATATGCGTAAGAACTGAATATATATGCGTAAGATCGGAATATATGTGTAAGAACTGAACATATATGCGTAAGAATTGAATATATATGCGTAAGAACTGAATATATGCGTAAGAACTGAATATATGCGTAAGAACTGAATATATATGTGTAAGAACTGAATATATTTGTGTAAGAACTGCATATATATGTGTAAGAACTGAATATATATGTGTAAGAACTGAATATATATGGGTAAGAACTGAATATATATGTGTTAGAACGGAATATGTATGTGTAAGAACAGAATATATATGTGTTAGAACGGGATATATATGTGTAAGAACTGAATATATATGATTAAGAACGGAATATATATGTGTAAGAACGGATAATATATGTGTAAGAACTGAATATATGCATAAGAACGGAAAATATGCGTAAGAACTGAACATATATGTGTAAGAACTGAATATATATGTGTTAGAACTGAATAGATATGTGTAAGAACTGAATATATATGTGTAAGAACTGAATATATATGTGTAAGAGCTGAATATATATGCGTAAGAACTGAATATATGCGTAAGAACTGAATATATGCGTAAGAACTGAATATATATGTGTAAGAACTGAATATATATGTGTTAGAACTGAATATATATGTGTAAGAACTGAATATATATGTGTAAGAACTGAATATATATGTGTAAGAACTGAATATATATGCGTAAGAACGGAATATATATGTGTAAGAACTGAACATATATGTGTAAGAACTGCATATATATGTGTAAGAACTGAATATATATGCGTAAGAACTGAATATATATGTGTAAGAACTAAATATATATGTATAAGAACTGAATATATATGTGTAAGAACGGAATATATATGTGTACGAACTGAATATATATGTGTAAGAACTGAATATATATGTGTTAGAACGAAATATATATGCGTAAGAACGGAATATATATGTGTAAGAACTGAATATATATGTGTAAGAACTGAATATATATGTGTTAGAACTGAATATATATGTGTAAGAACTGAATATATATGTGTAAGAACTGAATATATATGTGTAAGGGCTGAAAATATATGTGTAAGAACTGAATATATATGCGTAATAACTGAATATATATGCGTAAGATCGGAATATATGTGTAAGAACTGAACATATAAGCGTAAGAATTGAATATATATGCGTAAGAACTGAATATATGCGTAAGAACTGAATATATGCGTAAGAACTGAATATATATCTGTAAGAACTGAATATATTTTTGTAAGAACTGCATATATATGTGTAAGAACTGAATATATATGCGTAAGAACGGAATATATATGTGTTAGAACGGAATATATATGTGTAAGAACTGAATATATATGTGTAAGAATTGAATATATATGTGTAAGAGCTAAATATATATGTGTAAGAACTGAATATATATGCGTAAGAACTGAATATATATGCGTAAGATCGGAAAATATGTGTAAGAACTGGACATATATGCGTAAGAATTGAATATATATGCGTAAGAACTGAATATATGTGTAAGAACTGAATACATGCGTAAAAACTGAATATATATGTGTAAGAACTGAATATATTTGTGTAAGAACTGCATATATATGTGTAAGAATTGAATATATATGCGTAAGAACGGAATATATATGTGTTAGAACGGAATATATATGTGTAAGAACTGAATATATATGTGTTAGAACTGAATATATATGTGTAAGAACTGAATATATATGTGTAAGAACTGAATATATATGTGTAAGAACTGAATATATATGTGTAAGAACTGAATATATATGCGTAAGAACTGAATATATATGCGTAAGATCGGAATATATGTGTAAGAACTGAATATATGCGTAAAAACTGAATATATATGTGTAAGAACTGAATATATTTGTGTAAGAACTGCATATATATGTGTAAGAACTGAATATATATGCGTAAGAACGCGTAAGAACGAAATATATATGTGTAAGAACTGAATATATATGTGTAGAACTGAATATATATGTGTAAGAACTGAATATATATGTGTAATAACTGAATATATATGTGTAAGAGCTGAATATATATGTGTAAGAACTGAATATATATGCGTAAGAACTGAATATATATGCGTAAGATCGGAATATATGTGTAAGAACTGAACATATATGCGTAAGAATTGAATATATATGCGTAAGAACTGAATATATGCGTAAGAACTGAATATATGCGTAAGAACTGAATATATATGTGTAAGAACTGAATATATTTGTGTAAGAACTGCATATATATGTGTAAGAACTGAATATATATGTGTTAGAAACGGAATATGTATGTGTAAGAACTGAATATATATGTGTTAGAACGGAATATATATGTGTAAGAACTGAATATATATGCGTAAGAACGGAATATATATGTGTAAGAACGGAATATATATGTGTAAGAACTGAATATATGCATAAGAACGGAATATATGCGTAAGAACTGAACATATATGTGTAAGAACTGAATATATATGTGTTAGAACTGAATATATATGTGTAAGAACTGAATATATATGTGTAAGAACTGAATATATATGTGTAAGAGCTGAATATATATGCGTAAGAACTGAATATATGCGTAAGAACTGAATATATGCGTAAGAACTGAATATATATGTGTAAGAAATGAATATATATGTGTTAGAACTGAATATATATGTGTAAGAACTGAATATATATGTGTAAGAACTGAATATATATGTGTAAGAACTGAATATATATGCGTAAGAACGGAATATATATGTGTAAGAACTGAATATATATGTGTAAGAACTGCATATATATGTGTAAGAACTGAATATATATGCGTAAGAACTGAATATATATGTGTAAGAACTGAATATATATGTATAAGAACTGAATATATATGTGTAAGAACGAAATATATATGTGTACGAACTGAATATATATGTGTAAGAACTGAATATATATGTGTTAGAACGAAATATATATGCGTAAGAACGGAATATATATGTGTAAGAACTGAATATATATGTGTAAGAACTGAATATATATGTGTTAGAACTGAATATATATGTGTAAGAACTGAATATATATATGTAAGAACTGAATATATATGTGTAAGGGCTAAATATATATGTGTAAGAACTGAATATATATGCGTAATAACTGAATATATATGCGTAAGATCGGAATATATGTGTAAGAACTGAACATATAAGCGTAAGTATTGAATATATATGCGTAAGAACTGAATATATGCGTAAGAACTGAATATATGCGTAAGAACTGAATATATATATGTAAGAACTGAATATATTTTTTGTTTGAACTGCATATATATGTGTAAGAACTGAATATATATGCGTAAGAACGGAATATATATGTGTAAGAACTGAATATATATGTGTTATAACTGAATATATATGTGTTAGAACGGAATATATATGTGTAAGAACTGAATATATATGTGTAAGAATTGAATATATATGTGTAAGAGCTAAATATATATGTGTAAGAAATGATATATATGCGTAAGAACTGAATATATATGCGTAAGATCGGAAAATATGTGTAAGAACTGGACATATATGCGTAAGAATTGAATATATATGCGTAAGAACTGAATATATGTGTAAGAACTGAATACATGCGTAAAAACTGAATATATATGTGTAAGAACTGAATATATGTGTTAGAACGGAATATGTATGTGTAAGAACTGAATATATATGTGTTAGAACGAAATATATATGTGTAAGAACTGAATATATATGCGTTAGAACGGAATATATATGTTTAAGAACGGTTTATATATGTGTAAGAACTGAATATATGCATAAGAACGGAATATATGCGTAAGAACTGAACATATATGTGTAAGAACTGAATATATATGTGTTAGAACTGAATATATATGTGTAAGAACTGAATATATATGTGTAAGAGCTGAATATATATGCGTAAGAACTGAATATATGCGTAAGAACTGAATATATGCGTAACAACGGAATATATGCGTAAGAACTGAATATATATGTGTAAGAACTGAATATATTTGTGTAAGAACTTCATATATATGTGTAAGAACTGAATATATATGCGTAAGAACGGAATATATATGTGTAAGAACTGAATATATATGTGTAAGAACTGCATATATATGTGTAAGAACTGAATATATATGCGTAAGAACTGAATATATATGTGTAAGAACTGAATATATATGTATAAGAACTGAATATATATGTGTAAGAACGGAATATATATGTGTACGAACTGAATATATATGTGTAAGAACTGAATATATATGTGTTAGAACGAAATATATATGCGTAAGATCGGAATATATATGTGTAAGAACTGAATATATATGTGTAAGAACTGAATATATATGTGTAGAACTGAATATATATGTGTAAGAACTGAATATATATGCGTAAGAACTGAATATATATGCGTAATAACTGAATATATATGCGTTAGAATGGAATATATATGTGTAAGAACTGAATATATATGTGTAGAACTGAATATATATGTGTAAGAACTGAATATATATGTGTAAGAACTGAATATATATGTGTAAGAGCTGAATATTTATGTGTAAGAACTGAATATATATGCGTAAGAACTGAATATATATGCGTAAGATCGGAATATATGTGTAAGAACTGAATATATGCGTAAGAACTGAATATATATGTGTAAGAACTGAATATATTTGTGTAAGAACTGCATATATATGTGTAAGAACTGAATATATATTTGTAAGAACTGAATAGTAATAATGTGTAAGAACTGCATATATATGTGTAAGAACTGAATATATATGCGTAAGAACTGAATATATATGTGTAAGAACTGAATATATATGTATAAGAACTGAATATATATGTGTAAGAACGGAATATATATGTGTACGAACTGAATATATATGTGTAAGAACTGAATATATATGTGTTAGAACGAAATATATATCCGTAAGAACGGAATATATATGTGTAAGAACTGAATATATATGTGTAAGAACTGAATATATATGTGTAGAACTGAATATATATGTGTAAGAACTGAATATATATGCGTAAGAACTGAATATATATGCGTAATAACTGAATATATATGCGTAAGAATGGAATATATATGTGTTAGAAATGAATATATATGTATAAGAACTGAATATATATGTGTAAGAACTGAATATATCTGTGTAAGAACTGAATATATGCAAAAGAACGGAATATATGCGTAAGAACTCAATATATATGTGTAAGAATTGAATATATATATGTTAGAACTGAATATATATGTGTAAGAACTGAATATATATGTGTAAGAACTGAATATACATGTGTAATAGCTGAATATATATGCGTAAGAATTGAATATATGCGTAAGAACTGAATATATGAGTAAGAACTGAATATATATGTGTAAGAACTGAATATATATGTGTAAGAACTGAATATATATGTGTAAGAACTGAATATATATGTGTAAGAGCTGAATATATATGCGTAAGAACTGAATATATGCGTTAGAACTGAATATATGCGTAAGAACTGAATATATATGTGTAAGAACTGAATATATTTGTGTAAAAACTTCATATATATGTGTAAGAACTGAATATATATGCGTAACAACGGAATATATATGTGTAAGAACTGCATATATATGTAGAATTGAATATATATGCGTAAGAACTGAATATATATGTGTAAGAACTGAATATATATGTATAAGAACTGAATATATATGTGTAAGAACGGAATATATATGTGTACGAACTGAATATATATGTGTAAGAACTGAATATATATGTGTTAGAACGAAATATATATGCGTAAGAACGGAATATATATGTGTTAGAACGGAATATATATGTGTAAGAACTGAATATATATGTGTAAGAACTGAATATATATGTGTAAGAACTGATTATATATGTGTAAGAACTGAATATATATGTGTAAGAACTGAATATATATGTGTAAGGGCTGAATATATATGTGTAAGAACTGAATATATATGCGTAATAACTGAATATATATGCGTAAGATCGGAATATATGTGTAAGAACTGAACATATATGCGTAAGAATTGAATATATATGCGTAAGAACTGAATATATGCGTAAGAACTGAATATATGCGTAAGAACTGAATATATATCTGTAAGAACTGAATATATTTTTGTAAGAACTGCATATATATGTGTAAGAACTGAATATATATGCGTAAGAACGGAATATATATGTGTAAGAACTGAATATATATGTGTAATAACTGAATATATATGTGTTAGAACGGAATATATATGTGTAAGAACTGAATATATATGTGTAAGAACTGAATATATATGTGTAAGAGCTGAATATATATGCGTAAGAACTGAATATATGCGTAAGAACTGAATATATATGTGTAAGAACTGAATATATATGTGTTAGAACTGAATATATATGTGTAAGAACTGAATATATATGTGTAAGAACTGAATATATATATGTGTAAGAGCTGAATATATATGCCTAAGAACTGAATATATGCGTAAGAACTGAATATATGCGTAACAACGGAATATATGCGTAAGAACTGAATCTATATGTGTAAGAACTGAATATATTTGTGTAAGAACTTCATATATATGTTTAAGAACTGAATATATATGCGTAAGAACGGAATATATATGTGTAAGAACTGAATATATATGTGTAAGAACTGCATATATATGTGTAAGAACTGAATATATATGCGTAAGAACTGAATATATATGTGTAAGAACTGAATATATAAGAACTGAATATATATGTGTAAGAACGGAATATATATGTGTACGAACTGAATATATATGTGTAAGAACTGAATATATATGTGTTAGAACGAAATATATATCCGTAAGAACGGAATATATATGTGTAAGAACTGAATATATATGTGTAGAACTGAATATATATGTGTAAGAACTGAATATATATGCGTAAGAACTGAATATATATGCGTAATAACTGAATATATATGCGTAAGAATGGAATATATATGTGTAAGAACTGAATATATATGTGTAGAACTGAATATATATGTGTAAGAACTGAATATATATGTGTAAGAACTGAATATATATGTGTAAGAGCTGAATATTTATGTGTAAGAACTGAATATATATGCGTAAGAACTGAATATATATGCGTAAGATCGGAATATATGTGTAAGAACTGAATATATGCGTAAGAACTGAATATATATGTGTAAGAACTGAATATATTTGTGTAAGAACTGCATATATATGTGTAAGAACTGAATATATATTTGTAAGAACTGAATATATATGTGTAAGAACTGAATATATATGTGTTAGAACGGAATATGTATGTGTAAGAACTGAATATATATGTGTTAGAACGGAATATATATGTGTAAGAACTGAATATATATGCGTAAGAACGGAATATATATGTGTAAGAACGGAATATATATGTGTAAGAACTGAATATATGCATAAGAACGGAATATATGCGTAAGAACTGAACATATATGTGTAAGAACTGAATATATATGTGTTAGAACTGAATATATATGTGTAAGAACTGAATATATATGTGTAAGAACTGAACATATATGTGTAAGAGCTGAATATATATGCGTAAGAACTGAATATATGCGTAAGAACTGAATATATATGTGTAAGAACTGAATATATATGTGTTAGAACTGAATATATATGTGTAAGAACTGAATATATATGTGTAAGAGCTGAATATATATGCGTAAGAACTGAATATATGCGTAAGAACTGAATATATGCGTAACAACGGAATATATGCGTAAGAACTGAATATATATGTGTAAGAACTGAATATATTTGTGTAAGAACTTCATATATATGTGTAAGAACTGAATATATATGCGTAAGAACGGAATATATATGTGTAAGAACTGAATATATATGTGTAAGAACTGCATATATATGTGTAAGAACTGAATATATATGCGTAAGAACTGAATATATATGTGTAAGAACTGAATATATATGTATAAGAACTGAATATGTATGTGTAAGAACGGAATATATATGTGTACGAACTGAATATATATGTGTAAGAACTGAATATATATGTGTTAGAACGAAATATATATGCGTAAGAACTGAATATATATGTGTAAGAACTGAATAAATATGTGTAGAACTGAATATATATGTGTAAGAACTAAATATATATGCGTAAGAACTGAATATATATGCGTAATAACTGAATATATATGCGTAAGAATGGAATATATATGTGTTAGAAATGAATATATATGTATAAGAACTGAATATATATGTGTAAGAACTGAATATATCTCTGTAAGAACTGAATATATGCATAAGAACGGAATATATGCGTAAGAACTCAATATATATGTGTAAGAACTGAATATATATATGTTAGAACTGAATATATATGTGTAAGAACTGAATATATATGTGTAAGAACTGAATATATATGTGTAATAGCTGAATATATATGCGTAAGAATTGAATATATGCGTAAGAACTGAATATATGCGTAAGAACTGAATATATATGTGTAAGAACTGAATATATATGTGTAAGAACTGAATATATGTGTAAGAACTGAATATATATGTGTAAGAGCTGAATATATATGCGTAAGAACTGAATATATGCGTAAGAACTGAATATATGCGTAAGAACTGAATATATATGTGTAATAACTGAATATATTTGTGTAAAAACTGACTATATATGTGTAAGAACTGAATATATATGCGTAACAACGGAATAAATATGTGTAAGAACTGAATATATATGTGTAAGAACTGCATATATATGTGTAAGAATTGAATATATATGCGTAAGAACTGAATATATATGTGTAAGAACTGAATATATATGTATAAGAACTGAATATATATGTGTAAGAACGGAATACATATGTGTACGAACTGAATATATATGTGTAAGAACTGAATATATATGTGTTAGAACGAAATATATATGCGTAAGAACGGAATATATATGTGTTAGAACGGAATATATATGTGTAAGAACTGAATATATATGTGTAAGGGCTGAATATATATGTGTAAGAACTGAATATATATGCGTAATAACTGAATATATATGCGTAAGATCGGAATATATGTGTAAGAACTGAACATATATGCGTAAGAATTGAATATATATGCGTAAGAACTGAATATATGCGTAAGAACTGAATATATGCGTAAGAACTGAATATATATCTGTAAGAACTGAATATATTTTTGTAAGAACTGCATATATATGTGTAAGAACTGAATATATATATGTAAGAGCTGAATATATATGCGTAAGAACTGAATATATGCGTAAGAACTGAATATATGCGTAAGAACTGAATATATATGTGTAAGAACTGAATATATTTGTGTTAGAACTGAATATATATGTGTAAGAACTGAATATATATGTGTAAGAACTGAATATATATGTGTAAGAGCTGAATATATATGCGTAAGAATTGAATATATGCCTAAGAACTGAATATATGCGTAAGAACTGAATATATATGTGTAAGAACTGAATATATATGTGTAAGAACTGAATATATATGTGTAACAGCTGAATATATATGCGTAAGAACTGAATATATGCGTAAGAACTGAATATATGCGTAAGAACTGAATATATATGTGTCAGAACTGAATATATTTGTGTAAGAACTTCATATATATGTGTAAGAACTGAATATATATGCATAAGAACGGAATATATATGTGTAAGAACTGAATATATATGTGTAAGAACTGCATATATATGTGTAAGAACTGAATATATATGCGTAAGAACTGAATATATATGTGTAAGAACTAATATATATGTATAAGAACTGAATATATATGTGTAAGAACGGAATATATATGTGTACGAACTGAATATATATGTGTAAGAACTGAATATATATGTGTTAGAACGAAACATATATGCGTAAGAACGGAATATATATGTGTAAGAACGGAATATATATGTGTAAGAACTGAATATATATGTGTAAGAACTGAATATATATGTGTTAGAACTGAATATATATGTGTAAGAACTGAATATATAAGTGTAAGAACTGAATATATATGTGTAAGGGCTGAATATATATGTGTAAGAACTGAATATATATGCGTAATAACTAAATATATATGCGTAAGATCGGAATATATGTGTAAGAACTGAACATATATGCGTAAGAATTGAATATATATGCTTAAGAACTGAATATATGCGTAAGAACTGAATATATGCGTAAGAACTGAATACATATCTGTAAGAACTGAATATATTTTTGTAAGAACTGCATATATATGTGTAAGAACTGAATATATATGCGTAAGAACGGAATATATATGTGTAAGAACTGAATATATATGTGTAATAACTGAATATATATGTGTTAGAACGGAATATATATGTGTAAGAACTGAATATATATGTGTAAGAACTGAATATATATGTGTAAGAGCTAAATATATATGTATAAGAACTGAATATATATGCGTAAGAACTGAATATATATGCGTAAGATCGGAATATATGTGTAAGAACTGGACATATATGCGTAAGAATTGAATATATATGCGTAAGATTTGAATATATGTGTAAGAACTGAATATATGCGTAAAAACTGAATATATATGTCTAAGAACTGAATATATTTGTGTAAGAACTGCATATATATGTGTAAGAATTGAATATATATGCGTAAGAACGGAATATATATGTGTTAGAACGGAATATATATGTGTAAGAACTGAATATATATGCGTAAGAACGGAATATATATGTGTAAGAACTGAATATATATGTGTTAGAACTGAATATATATGTGTAAGAACTGAATATATATGTGTAAGAACTGAATATATATGTGTTAGAACGGAATATATATGTGTAAGAACTGAATATATATGTGTAAGAACTGAATATATATGTGTAAGAGCTGAATATATATGCGTAATATCGGAATATATGTGTAAGAACTGAACATATATACGTAAGAATTGAATATATATGCGTAAGAACTGAATATATGCGTAAGAACTGAATATATGCGTAAGAACTGAATATATATGTGTAAGAACTGAATATATTTGTGTAAGAACTGCATATATATGTGTAAGAACTGAATATATATGTGTAAGAACTGAATATATATGTGTAAGAACTGAATATATATGTGTTAGAACGGAATATGTATGTGTAAGAACTGACTATATATGTGTTAGAACGGAATATATATGTGTAAGAACGGAATATATATGCGTAAGAACGGAATATATATGTGTAAGAACTGAATATATGTGTGTAAGAACTGAATATATATGTGTTAGAACTGAATATATATGTGTAAGAACTGAATATATATGTGTAAGAACTGAATATATATGTGTAAGAGCTGAATATATATGTGTAAGAACTGAATATATATGCGTAAGAACTGAATATATATGTGTAAGAACTGAATATATGCATAAGAACGGAATATATGCGTAAGAACTGAATATATATGTGTAAGAACTGAATATATATGTGTTAGAACTGAATATATATGTGTAAGAACTGAATATATATGTGTAAGAACTGAATATATATGTGTAAGAGCTGAATATATATGCGTAAGAACTGAATATATGCGTAAGAACTGAATATATGCGTAAGAACTGAATATATATGTGTAAGAACTGAATATATATGTGTTAGAACTGAATATATATGTGTAAGAACTGAATATATATGTGTAAGAACTGAATATATATGTGTAAGAGCTGAATATATATGCGTAAGAACTGAATATATGCGTAAGAACTGAATATATGCGTAAGAACTGAATATATATGTGTAAGAACTGAATATATTTGTGTAAGAACTTCATATATATGTGTAAGAACTGAATATATATGCGTAAGAACGGAATATATATGTGTAAGAACTGAATATATATGTGTAAGAACTGCATATATATGTGTAAGAACTGAATATATATGCGTAAGAACTGAATATATATGTGTAAGAACTGAATATATATGTATAAGAACTGAATATATATGTGTAAGAACGGAATGTATATGTGTACGAACTGAATATATATGTGTAAGAACTGAATATATATGTGTTAGAACGAAATATATATGCGTAAGAACGGAATATATATGTGTAAGAACTGAATATATATGTGTAAGAACTGAATATATATGTGTAGAACTGAATATATATGTGTAAGAACTGAATATATATGCGTAAGAACTGAATATATATGCGTAAGAACTGAATATATATGCGTAAGAATGGAATATATATGTGTAAGAACGGAATATATATGTATAAGAACTGAATATATATGTGTAATAACTTAATATATATGTGTAAGAACTGAATATATGCATAAGAACGGAATATATGCGTAAGAACTGAATATATATGTGTAATAACTGAATATATATGTGTTAGAAATGAATATATATGTGTAAGAAATGAATATATATGTGTAAGAACTGAATATATATGTGTAAGAGCTGAATTTATATGCGTAAGTATTGAATATATGCGTAAGAACTGAATATATGCGTAAGAACTGAATATATATGTGTTAGAACTGAATATATATTTGTTAGAACTGAATATATATGTGTAAGAACTGAATATATATGTGTAAGAACTGAATATATATGTGTAAGAGCTGAATATATATGTGTTATAACGGAATATGTATGTGTAAGAACTGAATATATATGTGTTAGAACGGAATATATATGTGTAAGAACTGAATATATATGTGTAAGAACTGAATATATTTGTGTAAGAACTTCATATATATGTGTAAGAACTGAATATATATGCCTAAGAACGGAATATATATGTGTAAGAACTGAATATATATATGTGTAAGAATTGAATATATATGTGTAAGAGCTAAATATATATGTGTAAGAACTGAATATATGCGAAAAAACTGAATATAATGTGTAAGAACTGAATATATTTGTGTAAGAACTGCATATATATGTGTAAGAACTGAATATATATGCGTAAGAACGCGTAAGAACGAAATATATATGTGTAAGAACTGAATATATATGTGTAGAACTGAATATATATGTGTAAGAACTGAATATATATGTGTAATAACTGAATATATATGTGTAAGAGCTGAATATATATGTGTAAGAACTGAATATATATGCGTAAGAACTGAATATATTTGCGTAAGATCGGAATATATGTGTAAGAACTGAATATATATGTGTAAGAACTGAATATATATGTGTAAGAACTGAATATATATGTGTTAGAACGGAATATATATGTGTAAGAACTGAATATATATGCGTAAGAACGGAATATATATGTGTAAGAACGGAATATATATGTGTAAGAACTGAATATATGCATAAGAACGGAATATATGCGTAAGAACTGAACATATATGTGTAACAACTGAATATATATGTGTTAGAACTGAATATATATGTGTAAGAACTGAATATATATGTGTAAGAACTGAATATATATGTGTAAGAGCTGAATATATATGCGTAAGAACTGAATATATGCGTAAGAACTGAATATATGCGTAAGAACTGAATATATATGTGTAAGAACTGAATATATATGTGTTAGAACTGAATATATATGTGTAAGAACTGAATATATATGTGTAAGAACTGAATATATATGCGTAAGAACTGAATATATATGCGTAAGAACGGAATATATATGTGTAAGAACTGAATATATATGTGTAAGAACTGCATATATATGTGTAAGAACTGAATATATATGCGTAAGAACTGAATATATATTTGTAAGAACTGAATATATATGTATAAGAACTGAATATATATGTGTAAGAACGGAATATATATGTGTACGAACTGAATATATATGTGTAAGAACTGAATATATATGTGTTAGAACGAAATATATATGCGTAAGAACGGAATATATATGTGTAAGAACTGAATATATATGTGTAAGAACTGAATATATATGTGTTAGAACTGAATATATATGTGTAAGAACTGAATATATATATGTAAGAACTGAATATATATGTGTAAGGGCTAAATATATATGTGTAAGAACTGAATATATATGCGTAATAACTGAATATATATGCGTAAGATCGGAATATATGTGTAAGAACTGAACATATAAGCGTAAGAATTGAATATATATGCGTAAGACCTGAATATATGCGTAAGAACTGAATATATGCGTAAGAACTGAATATATATCTGTAAGAACTGAATATATTTTTGTAAGAACTGCATATATATGTGTAAGAACTGAATATATATGCGTAAGAACGGAATATATATGTGTAAGAACTGAATAAATATGTGTTAGAACGGAATATATATGTGTAAGAACTGAATATATATGTGTAAGAATTGAATATATATGTGTAAGAGCTAAACATATATGTGTAAGAAATGAATATATATGCGTAAGAACTGAATATATATGCGTAAGATCGGAAAATATGTGTAAGAACTGGACATATATGCGTAAGAATTGAATATATATGCGTAAGAACTGAATATATGAGTAAGAACTGAATACATGCGTAAAAACTGAATATATATGTGTAAGAACTGAATATATTTGTGTAAGAACTGCATATATATGTGTAAGAATAGAATATATATGCGTAAGAACGGAATATATATGTGTTAGAACGGAATATATATGTGTAAGAACTGAATATATATGCGTAAGAACGGAATATATATGTGTAAGAAATGAATATATATGTGTAAGAACTGAATATATATGTGTTAGAACTGAATATATATGTGTAAGAACTGAATATATATGTGTAAGAACTGAATATATATGTGTAAGAACTGAATATATATGTGTAAGAACTGAATATATATGCGTAGGAACTAAATATATATGCGTAAGAACTGAATATATTTGTGTTAGAACTGCATATATATGTGTAAGAACTGAATATATATGCGTAATAATGCGTAAGAACGAAATATATATGTGTAAGAACTGAATATATATGTGTAGAACTGAATATATATGTGTAAGAACTGAATATATATGCGTAAGAACTGAATATATGCGTAAGAACTGAATATATATCTGTAAGAACTGAATATATTTTTGTAAGAACTGCATATATATGTGTAAGAACTGAATATATATGCGTAAGAACGGAATATATATGTGTAAGAACTGAATATATATGTGTTAGAATGGAATATATATGTGTAAGAACTGAATATATATGTGTAAGAATTGAATATATATGTGTAAGAGCTAAATATATATGTGTAAGAAATGAATATATATGCGTAAGAACTGAATATATATGCGTAAGATCGGAAAATATGTGTAAGAACTGGACATATATGCGTAAGAATTGAATATATATGCGTAAGAACTGAATATATGTGTAAGAACTGAATACATGCGTAAAAACTGAATATATATGTGTAAGAACTGAATATATTTGTGTAAGAACTGCATATATATGTGTAAGAATAGAATATATATGCGTAAGAACGGAATATATATGTGTTAGAACGGAATATATATGTGTAAGAACTGAATATATATGCGTAAGAACGGAATATATATGTGTAAGAAATGAATATATATGTGTAAGAACTGAATATATATGTGTTAGAACTGAATATATATGTGTAAGAACTGAATATATATGTGTAAGAACTGAATATATATGTGTAAGAACTGAATATATATGTGTAAGAACTGAATATATATGCGTAGGAACTAAATATATATGCGTAAGATCGGAATATATGTGTAAGAACTGAATATATGCGTAAAAACTGAATATATATGTGTAAGAACTGAATATATTTGTGTAAGAACTGCATATATATGTGTAAGAACTGAATATATATGCGTAATAATGCGTAAGAACGAAATATATATGTGTAAGAACAGAATATATATGTGTAGAACTGAATATATATGTGTAAGAACTGAATATATATGTGTAAGAACTGAATATATATGTGTAAGAGCTGAATATTTATGTGTAAGAACTGAATATATATGCGTAAGAACTGAATATATATGCGTAAGATCGGAATATATGTGTAAGAACTGAACATATATGCGTAAGAATTGAATATATATGCGTAAGAACTGAATATATGCGTAAGAACTGAATATATGCGTAAGAACTGAATATATATGTGTAAGAACTGAATATATTTGTGTAAGAACTGCATATATATGAGTAAGAACTGAATATATATTTGTAAGAACTGAATATATATGTGTAAGAACTGAATATATATTTGTTAGAACGGAATATGTATGTGTAAGAACTGAATATATATGTGTTAGAACGGAATATATATGTGTAAGAACTGAATATATATGCGTAAGAACGGAATATATATGTGTAAGAACGGAATATATTTGTGTAAGAACTGCATATATATGTGTAAGAATAGAATATATATGCGTAAGAACGGAATATATATGTGTTAGAACGGAATATATATGTGTAAGAACTGAATATATATGCGTAAGAACGGAATATATATGTGTAAGAAATGAATATATATGTGTAAGAACTGAATATATATGTGTTAGAACTGAATATATATGTGTAAGAACTGAATATATATGTGTAAGAACTGAATATATATGTGTAAGAACTGAATATATATGTGTAAGAACTGAATATATATGCGTAGGAACTAAATATATATGCGTAAGATCGGAATATATGTGTAAGAACTGAATATATGCGTAAAAACTGAATATATATGTGTAAGAACTGAATATATTTGTGTAAGAACTGCATATATATGTGTAAGAACTGAATATATATGCGTAATAATGCGTAAGAACGAAATATATATGTGTAAGAACTGAATATATATGTGTAGAACTGAATATATATGTGTAAGAACTGAATATATATGCGTAAGAACTGAATATATGCGTAAGAACTGAATATATATCTGTAAGAACTGAATATATTTTTGTAAGAACTGCATATATATGTGTAAGAACTGAATATATATGCGTAAGAACGGAATATATATGTGTAAGAACTGAATATATATGTGTTAGAATGGAATATATATGTGTAAGAACTGAATATATATGTGTAAGAATTGAATATATATGTGTAAGAGCTAAATATATATGTGTAAGAAATGAATATATATGCGTAAGAACTGAATATATATGCGTAAGATCGGAAAATATGTGTAAGAACTGGACATATATGCGTAAGAATTGAATATATATGCGTAAGAACTGAATATATGTGTAAGAACTGAATACATGCGTAAAAACTGAATATATATGTGTAAGAACTGAATATATTTGTGTAAGAACTGCATATATATGTGTAAGAATAGAATATATATGCGTAAGAACGGAATATATATGTGTTAGAACGGAATATATATGTGTAAGAACTGAATATATATGCGTAAGAACGGAATATATATGTGTAAGAAATGAATATATATGTGTAAGAACTGAATATATATGTGTTAGAACTGAATATATATGTGTAAGAACTGAATATATATGTGTAAGAACTGAATATATATGTGTAAGAACTGAATATATATGTGTAAGAACTGAATATATATGCGTAGGAACTAAATATATATGCGTAAGATCGGAATATATGTGTAAGAACTGAATATATGCGTAAAAACTGAATATATATGTGTAAGAACTGAATATATTTGTGTAAGAACTGCATATATATGTGTAAGAACTGAATATATATGCGTAATAATGCGTAAGAACGAAATATATATGTGTAAGAACAGAATATATATGTGTAGAACTGAATATATATGTGTAAGAACTGAATATATATGTGTAAGAACTGAATATATATGTGTAAGAGCTGAATATTTATGTGTAAGAACTGAATATATATGCGTAAGAACTGAATATATATGCGTAAGATCGGAATATATGTGTAAGAACTGAACATATATGCGTAAGAATTGAATATATATGCGTAAGAACTGAATATATGCGTAAGAACTGAATATATGCGTAAGAACTGAATATATATGTGTAAGAACTGAATATATTTGTGTAAGAACTGCATATATATGAGTAAGAACTGAATATATATTTGTAAGAACTGAATATTTATGTGTAAGAACTGAATATATATTTGTTAGAACGAAATATGTATGTGTAAGAACTGAATATATATGTGTTAGAACGGAATATATATGTGTAAGAACTGAATATATATGCGTAAGA
>JAWPHD010024527.1:0-18945 GCA_037043455.1 Cyrtodaria siliqua | reverse complement strand
ATGCGTAAGAACGGAATATATATGCGTAAGAACTGAATATATATGCGTAAGAACGGAATATATATGTGTAAGAAAGGAATATATATGTGTAAGAATGGGATATATATTTGTAAGAACGGATTATATACGTGTAAGAACGGAATATATATGTGTAAGAATGGAATATATATGTGTAAGAACGGAACATATATGTGTAAGAACGGAATATATATGTGTAAGAACTGAATATATATGGGTAAAAACTGAATACATATGTGTAAAAACGGAATATATATGTGTAAGAACGGAATATATATGTGTAAGTAGTGAATATATATATGTGTAAGAACTGAATATATATGTGTAAGAACTGAATATATATGTGTAAGAACTGAATATATATGTGTAAGAACTGAATATATATGTGTAAGAACGGAATATATATGTGTAAGAAGTGAATATATATGTTTAAGAACTGAATATATATGTGTTAGAACTGAATATATATGTGTAAGAACTGAATATATATGTGTAAGAACTTAATATATATGTGTAAGAACTGAATATATATGGGTAAAACTGAATATATATGCGTAAATACTGAACATATATGTGTAAGAAATGACTATATATGCGTAAGAACTGAATATTTATGCGTAAGAACGGAATATATATGTGTAAGAACTGAATATATATGTGTAAGAAGTGAATATATATGTGTAAGAACGGTATATATGTGTAAGAAGTGAATATATATGTGTAAGAACGGAATATATATGTGTAAGAACGGAATATATATGTGTAAGAAGTAAATATATATGTGTAAGAACGGAATATATATGTGTAAAAACGGAATATATATGTGTAATAACGGAATATATATGTGTTAGAACTGAATATATATGTGTTAGAACTGAATATATATTTGTAAGAACTGAATATATATGTGTAAGAAATGAATATATATACGTAAGAACTGAATATATATGCTTAAGAACGGAATATATATTTGTAAGAACGGAATATATATGTGTAAGAACGGAATATGTACGTGAAAGAATTTAATATATATGTGTAAGAACGGAATTTATATGTGTATATTTGTGTAAGAACTGAATATATATGTGTAAGAACTGAATATATATGCGTAAATACTGAACATATATGTGTAAGAAATGACTATATATGCGTAAGAACTGAATATTTATGCGTAAGAACGGAATATATATGTGTAAGAACGGAATATATATGTGTAAGAACTGAGTATATATGTGTAAGAACGGAATATATGTGTAAGAAGTGAATATATATGTGTAAGAACGGAATATATATGTGTAAGAACGGAATATATATGTGTAAGAAGTGAATATATATGTGTAAGAACGGAATATATATGTGTAAGAGGTGAATATATATGTGTAAGAACTGAATATATATGTGTTAGAACTGAATATATATGTGTAAGAACTGAATATATATGTGTAAGAACTGAATATATATGTGTAAGAACTGAATATATATGGGTAAAACTGAATATATATGCGTAAATACTGAACTTATATGTGTAAGAAATGACTATATATGCGTAAGAACTGAATATTTATGCGTAAGAACGGAATATATATGTGTAAGAACGGAATATATATGTGTAAGAACTGTATATATATGAGTAAGAACGGAATATATGTGTAAGAAGTGAATATATATGTGTAAGAACGGAATATATATGTGTAAGAAGTGAATATATATGTGTAAGAACTGAATATGTATGAGTAAGAACTGAATATATATGTGTAAGAACTGAGTATATATGCGTAAGAACTGAATATATATGTGTAAAACTGAATATATATGCGTAAGAACTGAACATATATGTGTAAGAAATGAATATATATGCGTAAGAACTGAATATATATGCGTAAGAACGGAATATATATGTGTAAGAACGGAATATATATGTGTAAGAACGGAATATATATGTGTTAGAACGGAATATATACGTGTAAGAACTGAATATATATGCGTAAGAACGGAATATATATGCGTAAGAACTGAATATATATGCGTAAGAACGGAATATATATGTGTAAGAAAGGAATATATATGTGTAAGAATGGGATATATATTTGTAAGAACGGATTATATACGTGTAAGAACGGAATATATATGTGTAAGAATGGAATATATATGTGTAAGAACGGAACATATATGTGTAAGAACGGAATATATATGTGTAAGAACTGAATATATATGGGTAAAAACTGAATACATATGTGTAAAAAACGGAATATATATGTGTAAGAACGGAATATATATGTGTAAGTAGTGAATATATATATGTGTAAGAACTGAATATATATGTGTAAGAACTGAATATATATGTGTAAGAACTGAATATATATGTGTAAGAACTGAATATATATGTGTAAGAACGGAATATATATGTGTAAGAAGTGAATATATATGTTTAAGAACTGAATATATATGTGTTAGAACTGAATATATATGTGTAAGAACTAAATATATATGTGTAAGAACTTAATATATATGTGTAAGAACTGAATATATATGGGTAAAACTGAATATATATGCGTAAATACTGAACATATATGTGTAAGAAATGACTATATATGCGTAAGAACTGAATATTTATGCGTAAGAACGGAATATATATGTGTAAGAACGGAATATATATGTGTAAGAAGTGAATATATATGTGTAAGAACGGTATATATGTGTAAGAAGTGAATATATATGTGTAAGAACGGAATATATATGTGTAAGAACGGAATATATATGTGTAAGAAGTAAATATATATGTGTAAGAACGGAATATATATGTGTAAAAACGGAATATATATGTGTAATAACGGAATATATATGTGTTAGAACTGAATATATATGTGTTAGAACTGAATATATATTTGTAAGAACTGAATATATATGTGTAAGAAATGAATATATATACGTAAGAACTGAATATATATGCTTAAGAACGGAATATATATTTGTAAGAACGGAATATATATGTGTAAGAACGGAATATGTACGTGAAAGAATTTAATATATATGTGTAAGAACGGAATTTATATGTGTATATTTGTGTAAGAACTGAATATATATGTGTAAGAACTGAATATATATGCGTAAATACTGAACATATATGTGTAAGAAATGACTATATATGCGTAAGAACTGAATATTTATGCGTAAGAACGGAATATATATGTGTAAGAACGGAATATATATGTGTAAGAACTGAGTATATATGTGTAAGAACGGAATATATGTGTAAGAAGTGAATATATATGTGTAAGAACGGAATATATATGTGTAAGAACGGAATATATATGTGTAAGAAGTGAATATATATGTATAAGAACTTAATATGTATGTGTAAGAACTGAATATATATGTGTAAGAACTGAGTATATATGCGTAAGAACTGAATATATATGCGTAAAACTGAATATATATGCGTAAGAACTGAACATATATGTGTAAGAAATGAATATATATGCGTAAGAACTGAATATATATGCGTAAGAACGGAATATATATGTGTAAGAACGGAATATATATGTGTAAGAACGGAATATATATGTGTTAGAACGGAATATATACGTGTAAGAACGGAATATATATGTCTAAGAACGAAATATATATTTTTCAAGAACGGAATATATATGTGTAAGAACGGAATATGTATGTGTTAGAACGGAATATATATGTGTAAGAACGGAATATATATGTGTAAGAACGGAATATATATGTGTAATAACGGAATATATATGTGTAAGAACGGAATAAATATGTGTAAGAACGGAATATATATGTGTAAGAACGGAATATATATGTGTAAGAACGGAATATATATGTGTAAGAACGGAATATATATGTGCAAGAACTGAATATATATGCGTAAAACTGAATATATATGCGTAAAACTGAATATATATGCGTAAGAAATGAATATATATGCGTAAGAACTGAATATATATGCGTAAGAATGGAATATATATGTGTAAGAACGGAATATATATGTGTAAGAACGGAATATATATGTGTAAGAAAGGAATATATATGTGTAAGAACGGGATATATATTTGTAAGAACGGACTATATACGTGTAAGAACGGAATATATATGTGTAAGAACGGAATATATATGTGTAAGAACTGAATATATATGTGTAAGAACTGAATATATATGTGTAAGAACTAAATATATATGTGTAAAAACTGAATATATCTTTGTAAGAACTGAATATATATGTGTAAGAACTGAATATATATGCGTAAGAACTGAATATATATGCGTAAGAACGGAATATATATGTGTAAGAACAGAATATATACGTGTAAGAACGGAATATGTACGTGTAAAACGGAATATATATGTGTAAGAACGGAATATATATGTGTATATATGTGTAAGAACGGAATATATATGCGTAAGAACTGAATATATATGTGTAAGAACGGAATATATATGTGTAAAAACGGAATAGATATGTGTAAGAACTGAATATATATGCGTAAGAATGGAATATATATGCGTAAGAACTGAATATATATGCGTAAGAACGGAATATATATGTGTAAGAACGGAATATATATGAACGGAATATATATGTGTAAGAACGGAATATATATGAGTAAGAAGTGAATATATATGTGTAAGAACTGAATATGTATGTGTAAGAACTGAATATATATGTGTAAGAACTGAGTATATATGCGTAAGAACTGAATATATATGCGTAAAACTGAATATATATGCGTAAGAACTGAACATATATGTGTAAGAACGGAATATATATGTCTAAGAACGAAATATATATGTGTAAGAACGGAATATATATGTGTAAGAACGGAATATATATGTGTTAGAACGGAATATATATGTGTAAGAACTGAATATATATGCGTAAGAATGGAATATATATGCGTAAGAACTGAATATATATGTGTAAGAACGGAATATATATGAACGGAATATATATGTGTAAGAACGGAATATGTATGTGTATATATGTGTAAGAACGGAATATATATGTGTAAGAACTGAATATATATGTGTAAGAACTGAATATATATGCGTAAGAACTGAATATATATGCGTAAGAACTGAATATATACGTGTAAGAACGGAATATATATGTGTAATAACGGAATATATATGTGTAAGAACGGAATATATATATGTAAGAACTGAATATACATGTGTAAGAACTGAATATTTATGCGTAAGAACTGAATATATATGCGTAAGAACTGAATATATATGCGTAAGAACTGAACATATATGCGTAAGAACGGAATATATATGCGTAAGAACGGAATATATATGAGTAAGAACTGAAAATATATATGCGTAAGAAGGGAATATATATGTGTAAGAACGTTTTATATATTTGTAAAAACGGAATATATATGTGTAAGAACGGAATATATATGCGTAAGAACGGAATAATTATGTGTAAGAACAGAATATATATGTGTAAGAACGGAATATCTACGTGTAAGATCGGAATATATATGTGTAAGAACGGAATATATATGTGTATATATGTGTAAGAAGGGAATATATATGTGTAAGAACGGAATAGATATGTGTAAGAACGGAATATATATGTGTAAGAACGGAATAAATACGTGTAAGTACGGAAAATATATGTGTAAGAATGGAATATATATGTGTAAGAACGGAATATATATGCGTAAAAACGGAATATATATGTGTAAGAACGGAATGGATATGTGTAAGAACGGAATATATATGTGTAAGAACGGAATAAATACGTGTAAGTACGGAAAATATATGTGTAAGAATGGAATATATATGTGTAAGAACGGAATATATATGTGTAAGAACGGAATTTGTACGTGTAAGAACTGAATATATATGTGTAAGAACGGAATATATATGTGTAAGAACGGAATATGTACGTGTAGGAACGGAATATATATGTGTAAGAACGGAATATATATGTGTAAGAACGGAATATATATGTGTAAGAAGTGAATATATATGTGTAATAACAGAATATATATGTGTAAGAACGGAATATATATATGTGTAAGAACGGAATATTTATTCGTAAGAACGGAATATATATGTGTAAGAACTGAATATATAGGTGTATGAATTGAATATATATATGTAAGAAGTGAATATATATGTGTAAGAAGTGAATATATATGTGTAAGAACTGAATATATATGTGTAAGAACGGAATATATATCTGTAAGAACGGAATATATATGTGTAAGAACGGAATAACTACGTGTAATAACGGAATATATATGTGTAAGAACTGAACATATATATGTAAGAATTGAATATATATGCGTAAGAACTGGATATATATGCGTAAGAACTGAATATATATATGTAAGAACTGAATATATATGTGTAAGAACTGAATATATAAGCGTAAGAACTCAATATATATTCGTAAGAACGGAATATATATGTGTAAGAACGGAATATATATTTATAAGAACGGAATATATATGTGTAAGAAGTGAATATATATGTGTAAGAACTGAATATATATGTGTAAGAACGGAAAAAATATGTGTAAGAACGGAATATATTTGTGTAAGAACTGAATATATAAGAGTAAGAACTGAATATATATGTGCAAGAACTGAATATATATGTGCAAGAACTGAATATATATGCGTAAGAACTGAATATATATGTGTAAGAACTGAATATATATGTGTAAGAACGGAATATATATGTGTAAGAACGGAATATGTACGTGTAAGAACGGAATATATATGTGTATATATGTGTAAGAACGGAATATATATGTGTAAGAACTGAATATATATGTGTAAGAAGTGAATATATATGTGTAAGAACGGAATATATATGTGTAAGAACAGAATATATATGCGTAAGAACGGAATATATATGTGTAAGAACGGAATATATATTTGTAAAAACGGAATATATATGTGTAAGAACGGAATATATATGCGTAAGAACTGAATATGTATGTGTAAGAACGGAATATATATGTGTAAGAACGGAATATATATGTGTAAGTAGTGAATATATATGTGTAAGAACTGAATATATATGTGTAAGAACTAAATATATATGTGTAAGAAGTGAATATATATGCGTAAGAACTGAATATATATGCGTAAAACTGAATATATATGCGTAAATACTGAACATATATGTTTAAGAAATGAATATATATGCGTAAAAACTGAATATATATGCGTAAGAACTGAATATATATGCGTAAGAACGGAATAAATATGTGTAAGTACGGAATATATATGTGTAAGAACGGAATATATATGTGTAAGAACGGAATATATATGTGTAAGAACGGAATATATATGTGTAAGAACGGAATATATATGTATTAGAACGGAATATATACGTGTAAGAACGGAATATATATGTGTAAGAACGGAATATATATGTAAAAGGACGGAATATATATGTGTAAGAACTGAATATATATGTGTAAGAACTGAATATATATTTGTAAGAACTGAATATATATGTGTAAGAACTGAATATATATACGTAAGAACTGAATATATATGCTTATGAACGGAATATATATGTGTAAGAACGGAATATATATGTGTTAGAACGGAATATGTACGTGTAAGAGACGGAATATATATGTGTAAGAACGGAATATATATGTGTATATATGTGTAAGAACTGAATATATGTGTAAGATCGGAATATATATTGGTAAGAACGGAATATATATGTGTTAGAACGGAATATGTACATGTTAGAACGGATTATATATGTGTAACAACTGAACATATATGTGTAAGAAATGAATATATATGCGTAAGAACTGAATATATATGCGTAAGAACTGAATATATATGCATAAGAACTGAAAATATATCTGTAAGAATTGAATATATGTGTAAGAACGGAATATATATGTGTAAGAACGGAATATATTTCGTGTAAGAACGGAATATATATGTGTATATATGTGTAAGAACGGAATATATATGTGTAAGAACGGAATATATATGTGTAAGAACGGAATATATATGTATTATAAAGGAATATATATGTGTAAGAACGGAATATATATGTGTAAGAACGGAATATATATGTGTAAGAACGGAATATATATGTGTAAGAACGGAATATATATGTGTAAGAAGTGAATATATATGTGTAAGAACTGAATATATATGTGTAAGAACGGAATATATATATGTGTAAGAACGGAATATATATTCGTAAGAACGGAATATATATGTGTAAGAACTCAATATATATGTGTAAGAATTGAATATATATATGTAAGAACTGAATATATATGTGTAAGAAGTGAATATATATGTGTAAGAACTGAATATATATGTGTAAGAACTGAATATATATTCGTAAGAACGGAATATATATGTGTAAGAACGGAATATGTACGTGTAAGAACGGAATATATATGTGTAAGAACGGAATATATATGTGTATATATGTGTAAGAACTGAATATTTATGTGTAAGAACTGAATATATATGTGTAAGAAGTGAATATATATGTGTAAGAACGGAATATATATGTGTAAGAACGGAATATATATGTGTAAGAACGGAATATGTACGTGTAAGAACGGAATATATATGTGTAAGAACTGAACATATATGTGTAAGAAATGAATATATATGCGTAAGAACTGAATATGTATGCGTAAGAACTGAATATATATGCGTAAGAACTGAATATATATGTGTAAGAACTGAACATATATGTGTAAGAAATGAATATATATGCGTAAGAACTGAATATGTATGCGTAAGAACTGAATATATATGCGTAAGAATTGAATATATATGCGTAAGAACTGAATATATGTGTAAGAACTGAATAAATATGCGTAAGAACGGAATATATATGAGTAAGAACGGAATATATATGTGTAAGAACGGAATATGTACGTGTAAGAACGGAATATATATGTGTAAGAACCGAATATAAATTTGTAAGAACGGAATATATATGTGTAAGAAGTGAATATATGTCTGTAAGAACTGAATATATATGTGTAAGAACGGAATATATATATGTGTAAGAACGGAATATATATGTGTAAGAACGTAATATATATGTGTAAGAACTGAATATATATGTGTAAGAACTGAATATATATGCGTAAGAACTGAATATATATGTGTAAGAACTGAATATATATGCGTAAGAACTGAATATATATGCGTAAGAACTGAATAGTAAGAACTGAATATATATGTGTAAGAAGTGAATATATGTTTGTAAGAACTGAATATATATGTGTAAGAACGGAATATATATGTGTAAGAACGGAATATATATATGTGTAAGAACGGAATATATATGTGTAAGAACGGAATATATATGCGTAAGAACTGAATATATATGTGTAACATCTGAATATATATATGTAAGAACTGAATATATATGAGTAAGATCTGAATATATATGCGTAAGAACTGAATATATATGCGTAAGAACTGAATATATGTGCGTAAGAACTGAATATATATGCGTCAGAACTGAATACATATGAGTAAGAACTGAATATATATGCGTCAGAACTGAATATATATGCGTAAGAACTGAATATATATGCGTAAAACTGAATATATATGCGTAAGAACTGAACATATATGTGTAAGAACGGAATATATATGTGTAAGAATGGAATTTACATGTGTAAGAACTGAATATATATGTGTAAGAACGGAATATATGTATAAGAATATATATGCGTAAGAACGGAATATATATGTGTAAGAACGGAATATATACGTGTTAGGACGGAATATATATGTGTAAGAACAGAATATATATGTTTACGAACGGAATATATATGTGTAAGAACTGAATATATATGTGTAATAACTGCACATATATGCGTAAGAACTGAATATATATGCGTAAGAACTGAATATATATGCGTAAGAACTGAATATATATGCGTCAAACTGAATATATATGCGAAAGAACGGAATATATATGCGTAAGAACGGAATATATATGCGTAAGAACTAAATATATAAGCGTAAGAACTGAATATATATGCGTAAGGACTGAATATATATGTGTAAGAACGGAATATATATGTGTAAGAACGGAATATATATTTGTAAGAAGTGAACATATATGTGTAAGAAAAGAATATATATGTGTAAGAACTGAATATATATGTGTAAGAACTGAATATATATGTGTAAGAACGGAATATATATGTGTAAGAAGTGAATATATATGTGTAAGAACTGAATATGTATGTGTTAGAACTGAATATATATGTGTAAGAACTGAATATATATGTGTAAGAACGGAATATATATGTGTAAGAACTGAATATATATGCGTAAAACTGAATATATATGCGTAAGTACTGAATATATATGTGTAAGAAATGAATATATATGCGTAAGAACTGAATATATATGCGTAAGAACGGAATATATATGTGTAAGAACGGAATATATATGTGTAGGAACTGGATATATATGTGTAAGAACGGAATATATATGTGTAAGAAGTGAATATATATGTGTAAGAACGGAATATATATGTGTAAGAACAGAATATATATGTGTAAGAAATAAATATATATGTGTAAGAACTGAATATATATGTGTAAGAACTGAATATATATGTGTAAGAACTGAATATATATGCGTAAAAACTGAATATATATGCGTTAAACTGAATATATATGCGAAAGAACGGAATATATATGCGTAAGAACGGAATATATGTGTAAAGAACTGAATATATATGCGTAAGAACTGAATATATATGTGTAAGAACGGAATATATATGTGTAAAAACGGAATATATGTGTGTAAGAAGTGAAAATATATGTGTAAGAAGTGAATATATATGTGTAAGAACTGAATATATATGTGTAAGAACTGAATATATATGAGTAAGAAATGAATATATATGTGTAAGAACGGAATATATATGTGTAAGAAGTGAATATATATGTGTAAGAACTGAAAATATATGTGTTAGAACTGAATATATATGTTTAAGAACGGAATATATGTGTAAGGATATATATGCGTAAGAACGGAACATATATGTGTCAGAACAGAATATATATGTGTAAGAAGTGAATATATATGTGTAAGAACGGAATATATATGCGTAAGAACTGAATATATATGCGTAAGAACGGAATATATATGTGTAAGAATGGAATTTATATGTGTAAGAACTGAATATATATGAATAAGAACGGAATATATGTGTAGGAATATATATGCGTAGGAACGGAATATATATGTGTAAGAACGGAATATATACGTGTAAGAAAGGAATATATATGTGTAAGAACAGAATATATATGTTTACGAACGGAATATATATGTGTAACAACTGAATATATATGTGTAAGACCTGCACATATATGCGTAAGAACTGAATATATATGCGTAAGAACTGAATATATATGCGTAAGAACTGAAAATATATGCCTCAAACTGAATATATATGCGAAAGAAAGGAATATATATGCGTAAGAACGGAATATATGTGTAAGAACGGAATATATATGTGTAAGAAATGAATATATATTCGTAAGAACTGAATATATATGCGTAAGAACGGAATATATATGTGTAAGAACGGAATATATATGTGTAAGAACTGAATATATATGTGTAAGAACGGAATGTATATGTGTAAGAAGTGAATATATATGAGTAATAACGGAATATATATGTGTAAGAACGGAATATATCTGTGTAAGAAGTTAATATATATGTGTAAGAACTGAATATATATGTGTAAGAACTGAATATATGTGTCTAAGAACTGAATATATATGCGTAAGAAATGAATATATATGCGTAAAACTGAATATATATGCGTAAGAACTGAATATATATGTGTAAGAAATGAATATATATGCGTAAGAACTGAACATATATGCGTAAGAACGGAATATATATGTGTTAGAACGGAATATATACGTGTAAGAACGGAATATATATGTGTAAGAACGGAATATATATGTGTAAGAACGGAATATATATGTGTATGAACGGAATAAATATGTGTAAGAACGGAATATATATGTGTAAGAACGGAATATATATGTGTTAGAACGGAATATATACGTGTAAGAACGGAATATATATGTGTAAGAACGGAATATATATGTGTAAGAACGGAATATATATGTGTAAGAACGGAATAAATATGTGTAAGAACGGAATATATATGTGTAAGAACGGAATATATATGTGTAAGAACGGAATATATATGTGTAAGAACGGAATATATATGTGCAAGAAATGAATATATATGCGTAAAACTGAATATATATGCGTAAAACTGAATATATATGCGTAAGAAATGAATATATATGCGTAAGAACTGAATATATATGCGTAAGAATGGAATATATATGTGTAAGAACGGAATATATATGTGTAAGAACTGAATATATATGTGTAAGAACGGAATATATAGGTTTAAGAAGTGAATATATATGTGTAAGAGCGGTATATATATGTGTAAGAACGGAATATATATGTGTAAGAAGTGAATATATATGTGTAAGAACTGAATATATATGTGTAAGAACTGAATATATATGTGTAAGAACTGAATATATATGCGTAAGAACTGAATATATATGCGTAAAACTGAATATATATGCGTAAGAACTGAACATATATGTGTAAGAAATGAATATATATGCGTAAGAACTGAACATATATGCGTAAGAACGGAATAAATATGTGTAAAAACGGAATATATATGTGTAAGAACGGAATATATATGTGTTAGAACGGAATATATACGTGTAAGAACTGTATATATATATGTAAGAACGGAATATATATGTGTAAGAACGGAATATATATTTGTAAGAACGGAATATATATGTGTAAGAACGGAATAAATATGTGTAAGAACGGAATATATATGTGTAAGAACGGAATATATATGTGTAAGAACGGAATATATATGTGTAAGAACTGAATATATATGTGTAAGAACTGAATATATTTTTGTAAGAACTGAATATATATGTGTAAGAACTGAATATATATACGTAAGAACTGAATATATATGCTTAAGAACGGAATATATATGTGTAAGAACGGAATATATATGTGTAAGAACTGAATATATATGTGTAAGAACGGAATATATATGTGTAAGAACGGAATATATATGTGTAAGAACGGAATATATATGCGTAAGAACGGAATAATATGAGTAAGAACGGAATATATATGTGTAAGAACGGAATATATATGTGTAAAAACGGAATATATATGTGTAAGAACGGAATATGTACGTGTAAGAACGGAATATATATGTGTAAGACCTGCACATATATGCGTAAGAACTGAATATATATGCGTAAGAACTGAATATATATGCGTAAGAACTGAATATATATGCCTCAAACTGAAAATATATGCGAAAGAAAGGAATATATATGCGTAAGAACGGAATATATGTGTAAGAACGGAATATATATGTGTAAGAAATGAATATATATTCGTAAGAACTGAATATATATGCGTAAGAACGGAATATATATGTGTAAAAACGGAATATATATGTGTAAGAACTGAATATATATGTGTAAGAACGGAATGTATATGTGTAAGAAGTGAATATATATGTGTAAGAACGGAAAATATATGTGTAAGAACGGAATATATCTGTGTAAGAAGTTAATATATATGTGTAAGAACTGAATATATATGTGTAAGAACTGAATATATATGTCTAAGAACTGAATATATATGCGTAAGAAATAAATATATATGCGTAAAACTGAATATATATGCGTAAGAACTGAATATATATGTGTAAGAAATGAATATATATGCGTAAGAACAGAACATATATGCGTAAGAACGGAATAAATATGTGTAAGAACGGAATATATATGTGTAAGAACGGAATATATATGTGTTAGAACGGAATATATACGTGTAAGAACGGAATATATTTACGTAAGAACTAAATATATATGCTTATGAACGGAATATATATGTGTAAGAACGGAATATATATGTGTTAGAACGGAATATGTACGTGTAAGAACGGAATATATATGTGTAAGAACGGAATATATATGTGTATATATGTGTAAGAACTGAATATATATGTGTAAGAACGGAATATATATGTGTAAGAACGGAATATGTACGTGTAAGAACGGAATATATATGTGTAAGAACTGAACATATATGTGTAAGAAATGAATATATATGCGTAAGAACTGAATATATATGCGTAAGAACTGAATATATATGCGTAAGAACTGAATATATGTGTAAGAACAGAATATATTTGCGTTAGAACTGAATATATATGCGTAAGAACGGAATATGTATGAGTAAGAACGGAATATTACGTGTAAGAACGGAATATGTACGTGTAAGGACGGAAAATATATGTGTAAGAACGGAATATATATGTCTAAGAAGTGAAAATATATGTGTAAGAACTGAATATATATGTGTAAGAACGGAATATATATATGTGTAAGAACGGAATATATATGTGTAAGAACTGAATATATATGTGTAAGAAAGGAATATATATGTGTAAGAACGGAAAATATATGTGTAAGAACGGAATATGTACGTGTAAGAACGGAATATATATTTGTAAGAACGGAATATATATGTGTAAGAAGTGAATATATATGTGTAAGAACTGAATATATATATGTGAGAACGGAATATCTATGTGTAAGAACGAAATAAATATGTGTTAGAACGGAATATATATGTGTAAGAACTGAATATATAAGAGTAAGAACTGAATATATATGTGTTAGAACGGAAAATGTACGTGTAAGAACGGAATATATATGTGTAAGAACGGAATATATATGTGTATATATGTGTAAGAACTGAATATATATGTGTAAGAACGGAATATATATGTGTTAAGAACGGAATATGTACCAGTAAGAACGGAATATATATGTGTAAGAACTGAACATATATGTGTAAGAAATGAATATATATGCGTAAGAACTGAATATATATGCGTAAGAACTGAATATATATGCGTAAGAACCTGAATATATGTGTAAGAACTGAATATATTTGCGTAAGAACTGAATATATATGCGTAAGAACGGAATATATATGAGTAAGAACGGAATATTACGTGTAAGAACGGAATATATATGTGTAAGAACTGAATATATATGTGTAAGAAATTAATATATATGTGTAAGAACGGAACATATATGTGTAAGAAACGGAATATGTACGTGTAAGAACGGAATATATATTTGTAAGAACGGAATATATATGTGTAAGAAGTGAATATATATGTGTAAGAGAACTGAATATATATGTGTGAGAACGGAAAAATATATATGTGTAAGAACGGAATAAATATGTGTGTTAGAACGGAATATATATGTGTAAGAACTGAATATATATAAGAGTAAGAACTGAATATATATGTGTAAGAACTGAATATATGTGTAAGAACTGAATAAATATGCGTAAAGAACGGAATATATATATGATTTAGAACGGAATATATATGTGTAAGAAGTGAATATATATGTGTAAGAACTGAATATATATGTGTAAGTACGGAATATATATGTGTAAGAACGGAATAATTATGTTTAAGAACGGAATATATATGTGTAAGAACTGAATATATATGCGTAAAACTGAATATATATGCATAAAACTGAATATATATGCGTAAGAACTGAACATCTATGTGTAAGAAATGAATATATCATGCGTAAGAAACTAAATATATATGCGTAAGGAACGGAATATATATGTGTAAGAACGGAATATATATGCGTAAGAACTGAATATATATGTGTAAGAACGGAATATATATATGTAAGAACGGAATATATTCGTGTAAGAACGGAATATATATGTGCAAGAACGGAATATATATATGTGTAAGAACGGAATATATATGTGTAAGAACTGAATATATATGTGTAAGAACGGAATATATATGTGTAAAAACGGAATATATATGTGTAAGAACTGAATATATTTGTGTAAGAACTGAATATATATGTGTAAGAACTGAATATATATACGTAAGAACTGAATATATATGCTTAAGAACGGAATATATATGTGTATTAACGGAATATATATGTGTAAGAACGGAATATGTACGTGTAGAAGAACGGAATATATATGTGTAAGAACGGAATATATATGTGTATATATGTGTAAGAACGGAATATATATGTGTAAGAACTGAATATATATGTGTAATAAGTGAATATATATGTGTAAAAACTGAATATATATGTGTAAGAACGGAATATATAAGTGTAAGAACGGAATATGTAAGTGTGTAAGAACGGAATATATATGTGTAAGAACGGAATATAAATGTGTAAGAACTGAATATATATGTGTAAGAACTGAATATATACGTGTAAAAACTGAATATATATTTGAAAAGAACTGAATTTATATGTGTAAGAACTGAATATATATGCGTAAGAACGGAATATATATGTGTAAGAACTGAATATGTACGTGTAAGATCGGAATATATATGTGTAAGAACGGAATATATATGTGTATATATGTGTAAGAACGGAGTATATATGTGTAAAAACTGAATATATATGTGTAAGAAGTGAATATATATGTGTAAGAACAGAATAGATATGTGTAAGAACGAAATATATATGTGTAAGTACGGAATAAATACGTGTAAGTACGGAATATATATGTGTAAGAACAGAATATATCTGTAAAAGAACGGAATATATATGTGTTAAGAACTAAAAATATATGTGTAAAGAACTGAATATATATTTGTAAGAACTGAATATATTATGTAGAACTAAATATATATACGTAAGAACTGAATATATATGCTTATGAACGGAATATATATGTGTAAGAATGGAATATATATGTGTTTATAACGGAATATGTACGTATAAGAACGGAATATATATGTCTAAGAACGGAATATATATGTGTATATATGTGTAAGTACTGAATATATATGTGTAAGAACGGAATATATATGTGTAAGAACGGAATATATATGTGTAAGAACGGAATATGTACGTGTAAGAACGGAATATATATGTGTAAGAACTGAACATATATGTGTAAGAAATGAATATATATGCGTAAGAAATGAATATATATGCGTAAGAACTGAATATATATCTGTAAGAACTGAATATATGTGTAAGAACTGAATATATTTGAGGAGAACTGAATATATATGCGTAAGAACGGAATATATATGAGTAAGAACGGAATATATATGTGTAAGAACGGAATATGTACGTGTAAGATCGGAATATATATGTGTAAGAACGGAATATATATGTGTAAGAACGGAATATATATGTGTAAGAAGTGAATATATATGTGTAAGAGCGGAATATATATGTGTAAGAACGGAATATATATGTGTAAGTAGTGAATATATGTGTGTTAGAACTGAATATATGTGTAAGAACGGAATATATATGTGTAAGAACTGAATATATAAGAGTAAGAAACTGAATATATATGTGTAAGAACTGAATATATGTGTAAAGAACTGAATACATATGCGTAAGAAGGAAATATATATGAGTTAGAACGGAATTATATATGTGTAAGAACGGAATATGTACGTGTAAGAACGGAATATATATGTGTAAGAACAGAATATGTATGTGTAATAACGGAATATGTATGTGTTAAGAACAGAATATATATGTGTGAGTAAGAACCGAATATAAATGAGTAAGAACGGAATATATATGTGTAAGAAGTGAATATATGTGTGTTTAGAACTGAATATATATGTGTAAGAACGGAATATATATGTGTAAGCACGGAATATATATATGTGTAAGAACGGAATATATATGTGTAAGAACGGAATATATATGTGTAAGAACTGAATATATATGCGTAAGAACTGAATATATATGTGTAAGAACTGAATATATATGCGTAAGAACTGAATATATTTGATTAAGAACTGAATAGTAAGAACTGAATATATATGTGTAAAAAGTGAATATATGTGTGTAAAAACTGAATATATATGTGTAAGAACGGAATATATATGTGTAAAAAACGGAATATATATATGTGTAAGAACGGAATATATATGTGTAAGGAACGGAATATATATGTGTTAAGAACTGAATATATATGTGTAAGAACTGAATATATATATGTAAGAACTGAACATATATGTGTAAGAACTGAATATATATGCTTAAGAACTGAATATATATGCGTAAGAACTGAATATATATGCGTAAGAACTGAATATATATGCGTCAGAACTACAATATATATGCGTAAGAACTGAATATATATGCATGAGAAAGGAAATATATATGCGTAAGAACTGAAATATATATGCGTAAAGAACGGTATATATATGTGTAAGAACGGAATTTATATGTGTAAGAACTGAATATATGTGTAAGGAATATATATGCGTAAGAACGGAATATATATGTTGTAAGAACGGAATATATACGTGTAAGAATGGAAAATATATGTGTAAGAACAGAATATATTATGTGTACGAACGGAATACATATGTGTAAGAACTGAATATATTATAGTATAAGAACTGCACATATATGCGTAAGAACTGAATATATATGTGCAAGAACTGAATATATATGCGTAAAGAAATGAATATATATATGTAAGAACTGAATATATATGCGTAAGAACTGAATATATATGCGTAAGAACTGAATAGTAAGAACTGAATATATATGTGTAAGAAGTGAATATATGCTGTGTAAGTACTGAATATATATGTGTAAGAACGGAATATATATGTGTAAGAACGGAATATATATATGTGTAAGAACGGAATATATATGTGTAAGAACGGAATTAGATATATGTGTAAGAACTGAATATATATGTGTAAGAACTGAATATATATATGTAAGAACTGAAATATATATGTGATTCA
>JAWPHD010024526.1:0-18945 GCA_037043455.1 Cyrtodaria siliqua | reverse complement strand
ATATATATTCCGTTTTTACACGTACATATTCCGTTCTTACACATATATAGTCCGTTCTTACACATATATATTCCGTTCTTACACATATATTCCGTTCTTACAAGTACATATTCCGTTCTTACACCTATATATTCCGTTCTTACACATATATATTCAGTTTTTACACATATATATTCACTTCTTACACATATATAGTCCGTTCTTACACATATATATTTCGTTTTTACACGTTCATATTCCGTTCTTACACATATATATTCCGTTCTTACACATATATATTCCGTTCTTACGCATATATATTCAGTACTTACGCATAAATATTCAGTTCTTACAGATATATATTCAGTTCTTACAGATATATATTCAGTTCTTACGCATATATATTCAGTTCTTACGCATATATATTCAGTTCTTACGCATATATATTCAGTTCTTACGCATATATATTCATTTCTTACACATATATGTTCAGTTCTTACACATATATATTCCGTTCTTACACGTACATATTCCGTTCTTACACATATATATTCCGTTATTACACATATATATTCAGTTCTTACAAATATATATTCAGTTATTACACATATATATTCAGTTCTTACACAAATATATTCAGTTCTTACACATATATATGCCGTTCTTACACATATATATTCCGTTCTTACACGTATATATTACGTTCTTAGACATATATATTCCGTTCTTACACACATATATTCCGTTCTTACACATATATATTCAGTTCTTACGCATATATATTCAATTCTTACGCATATATATTCATTTCTTACACATATATGTTCAGTTCTTAGGGATATATATTCAGTTTTTCGCATATATATTCTGTTATTATACATATATATTCCATTCTTACGCATATATATTCAGTTCTTACGCATATATATTCAGTTCTTACACATATATATTCCGTTCTTACACGTACATATTCCGTTCTTACACATATATATTCCGTTCTTACACATATATATTCCGTTCTTACACATATATATTCCGTTCTTACACATATATATTCCGTTCTAACGCATATATATTCCGTTCTTACACATATATATTCCGTTCTTACACGTATATATTCCGTTCTTACACGTATATATTCCGTTCTTACAGGTATATATTCTGTTCTTAAACATATATATTCCGTTCTTACACGTATATATTCCGTTCTTACACATACATATTCCGTTCTTAGACATATATATTCCGTTCTTACACATATATTCCGTTCTTACGCATATATATTCCGTTCTTTCACATATATATTCAGTTTTACGCATATATATTAAGTTTTTACGCATATATATTCAGTTCTTACACATATATATTCAGTTCTTACACATATATATTCAGTTCTTACGCATATATATTCAGGTCTTACGCATATATATTCTGTTCTAACACAAATATATTCACTTCTTACACATATATATTCCGTTCTTACACATATATATTCCGTTCTTACATATATATTCCGTTCTTACACATATATATTCCGTTCTTACGCATATATATTCCGTTCTTACGCATATATATTCAGTTCTTACCCATATATATTCAGTTCTTACGCATATATATTCAGTTCTTACACATATATATTCAGTTTTACTTATATATATATTCAGTTCTTACGCATATATATTCAGTTCTTACGCATATATATTCCGTTCTTACACATATATACTCCGTTCTTACAAATATATATTCCGTTCTTAAAAATATATATTCCGTTTTTACACATATATATTCCGTTCTTACGCATATATATTCTAACACATATATTCCGTTCTTACACATATATATTCAGTTCTGACACATATATATTCCGTTCTTACACATATATATTCCGTTCTTACGCATATATATTCCTTTCTTACGCATATATATTCAGTTCTTACGCATATATACTCCGTTCTTACGGATATATATTAAGTTCTTACACATATATGTTCAGTTCTTACACATATATATACACTTCTTACACATATATATTCCGTTCTTACACATATATATTCCGTTCTTACACATATTTATTCCGTTCTTACGCATATATATTCAGTTCTTACACATATATATTCAGTTCTTACACATATATATACACTTCTTACACATATATATTCCGTTCTTACACATATATATTCCGTTCTTACACATATATATTCCGTTCTTACGCATATATATTCTTACACATATATTCCGTTCTTACACATATATATATTCCGTTCTTACACATATATATTCCGTTCTAACGCATATATATTCCGTTCTTACACATATATATTCCGTTCTTACACGTATATATTCCGTTCTTACACGTATATATTACGTTCTTAGACATATATATTCAGTTCTTACGCATATATATTCAGTTCTTACACATATATATTCAGTTTTACGCATATATATTCAGTTCTTACGCATATATATTCAGTTCTTACGCATATATATTCAGTTCTTACGCATATATGTTCAGTTCTTACGCATATATATTCACTTCTTACGCATATATGTTCAGTTCTTACGGATATGTATTCAGTTCTTACGCATATATATTCCGTTCTTACACATATATATTCCGTTCTTACGCATTTCTTACACATATATTCCATTCTTACACATATATATTCCGTTGTTACAAGTACATATTCCGTTCTTACACATATATATTCCGTTCATACACATATATATTCAGTTGTTACACATATATATTCCGTTCTTACACATATATATTCCGTTCTTACACGTACATATTCCGTTCTTACGCATATATAATCCGTTCTTACACATATATATTCCGTTCTTACACATATATATTCTGTTCTTACACATATATATTCCGTTCTTACGCATATATATTCTTACAAATATATTCCGTTCTTACACATATATATTCCGTTCTTACACATATATATTCAGTTCTAACGCATATATATTCCGTTCTTACACATATATATTCCATTCTTACACGTATATTTTCCGTTCTTACACGTATATATTCCGTTCTTACACATATATATTCCGTTTTTACACATATATATTCAGTTCATACACGTTTATATTCTGTTCTTAAACATATATATTCCGTTCTTACACGTATATATTCCGTTCTTACACATATATATTCCGTTCTTAGACATATATATTCCGTTCTTACACATATATTCCGTTCTTACGCATATATATTCCGTTCTTTCGCATATATATTCAGTTTTACGCATATATATTCAGTTCTTACGCATATATATTCAGTTCATACACATATATATTCAGTTCTTACACATATATATTCCGTTCTTACACATATATATTCCGTTCTTACGCATATATATTCTTACACATATATTCCGTTCTTACACACATATATTCCGTTCTTAAACATATATTTTCCGTTCTAACGCATATATATTCCGTTCTTACACATATATATACCGTTCTTACACGTATATATTCCGTTCTTACACGTATATATTCCGTTCTTACACATATATATTCGGTTTTCACACATATATATTCCGTTCTTACACATATATATTCAGCTCTTACGCATATATATTCAGTTCTTACGCATATATATTCAGTTCTTACGCATATATATTCAGTTCTTACACATATATATTCAGTTCTTACACATATATATTCAGTTCTTACACATATATATTCAGTCCTTACACATATATATTCCGTTCTTACACATATATACTCCGTTCTTACAAATATATATTCCGTTCTTAAAAATATATATTCCGTTCTTACACATATATATTCCGTTCTTACGCATATATATTCAGTTCTTACGCATATATATTCAGTTCTTACACATATATATTCAGTTCTTACACATATATAATTAGTTCTTACGCATATATATTCCGTTCTTACACATATATATTCCGTTCTTACGCATATATATTCTTACACATATATTCCGTTCTTACACATATATATTCAGTTCTTACACATATATATTCCGTTCTTACACATATATATCCCTTTTTACGCATATATATTCAGTTCTTACACATATATATTCCGTTCTTACGCATATATATTCAGTTCTTACGCATATATATTCAGTTCTTACGCATATATATTCAGTTCTAACGCATAAATATTCAGTTCTTACACATATATATTCAGTTTTAACACATATATATTCAGTTCTTACACATATATATTCAGTTCTTACACATATATATTCAGTTCTTACACATATATATTGAGTTCTTACACATATATATTCCGTTCTTACGCATATATATTCTTACACATATATTCCGTTCTTACACATATATATTCAGTTCTTACACATATATATACCGTTCTTACACATAAATATTCCGTTCTTACGCATATATAATCAGTTCTTACGCATATATATTCCGTTCTTACGCATATATATTCAGTTCTTACACATATATATTCAGTTCTTACACATATATATACACTTCTTACACATATATATTCCGTTCTTACACATATATATTCCGTTCTTACACATATTTATTCCGTTCTTACGCATATTCATTCATTTCTTACACATATATATTCAGTTCTTACACATATATATTCACTTCTTACACATATATATTCCGTTCTTACGCATATATATTCCGTTCTAACGCATATATATTCCGTTCTTACACATATATATTCCGTTCTTACACGTATATATTCCGTTCTTACACGTATATATTCTGTTCTTAAACATATATATTCCGTTCTTACACGTATATATTCCGTTCTTACACATACATATTCCGTTCTCAGACATATATATTCCGTTCTTACACATATATTCCGTTCTTACGCATATATATTCCGTTCTTTCACATATATATTCAGTTTTACGCATATATATTCAGTTTTTACGCATATATATTCAGTTCTTACACATATATATTCAGTTCTTACACATATATATTCAGTTCTTACGCATATATATTCAGTTCTTACGCATATATATTCTGTACTAACACAAATATATTCACTTCTTACACATATATATTCCGTTCTTACACATATATATTCCGTTCTTACATATATATTCCGTTCTTACACATATATATTCCGTTCTTACGCATATATATTCCGTTCTTACGCATATATATTCAGTTCTTACGCATATATATTCAGTTCTTACACATATATATTCAGTTTTACTTATATATATATTCAGTTCTTACGCATATATATTCAGTTCTTACGCATATATATTCAGTTCTTTCGCATATATATTCAGTTCTTACACATATATAGTCAGTTCTTACAAATATATATTCAGTTCTTACACATATATATTCCGTTTTTACACATATATATTCCGTTCTTACGCATATATATTCTAACACATATATTCCGTTCTTACACATATATATTCAGTTCTGACACATATATATTCCGTTCTTACACATATATATTCCGTTCTTACGCATATATATTCCGTTCTTACGCATATATATTCAGTTCTTACGCATATATATTCCGTTCTTACGCATATATATTAAGTTCTTACACATATATATTCAGTTCTTACACATATATATACACTTCTTACACATATATATTCCGTTCTTACACATATATATTCCGTTCTTACACATATTTATTCCGTTCTTACGCATATATATTCCGTTCTTACACATATATATTCAGTTCTTACACATATATATACACTTCTTACACATATATATTCCGTTCTTACGCATATATATTCTTACACATATATTCCGTTCTTACACATATATATATTCCGTTCTTACACATATATAATCCGTTCTAACGCATATATATTCCGTTCTTACACATATATATTCCGTTCTTACACGTATATATTCCGTTCTTACACGTATATATTACGTTCTTAGACATATATATTCAGTTCTTACGCATATATATTCAGTTCTTACACATATATATTCAGTTTTACGCATATATATTCAGTTCTTACGCATATATATTCAGTTCTTACGCATATATATTCAGTTCTTACGCATATATGTTCAGTTCTTACGCATATATATTCAGTTCTTACGCATATATGTTCAGTTCTTACGGATATGTATTCAGTTCTTACGCATATATATTCCGTTCTTACACATATATATTCCGTTCTTACGCATTTCTTACACATATATTCCATTCTTACACATATATATTCCGTTCTTACAAGTACATATTCCGTTCTTACACATATATATTCCGTTCATACACATATATATTCAGTTGTTACACATATATATTCCGTTCTTACACATATATATTCCGTTCTTACACGTACATATTCCGTTCTTACGCATATATATTCCGTTCTTACACATATATATTCCGTTCTTACACATATATATTCCGTTCTTACACATATATATTCCGTTCTTACGCATATATATTCTTACAAATATATTCCGTTCTTACACATATATATTCCGTTCTTACACATATATATTCCGTTTTAACGCATATATATTCCGTTCTTACACATATATATTCCATTCTTACACGTATATATTCCATTCTTACACATATATATTCCGTTTTTACACATATATATTCCATTCATACACGTATATATTCTGTTCTTAAACATATATATTCCGTTCTTACACGTATATATTCCGTTCTTACACATATATATTCCGTTCTTAGACATATATATTCCGTTCTTACACATATATTCCGTTCTTACGCATATATATTCCGTTCTTTCGCATATATATTCAGTTTTACGCATATATATTCAGTTCTTACACATATATATACACTTCTTACACATATATATTCCGTTCTTACACATATATATTCCGTTCTTACACATATTTATTCCGTTCTTACGCATATTCATTCATTTCTTACACATATATATTCAGTTCTTACACATATATATTCACTTCTTACACATATATATTCCGTTCTTACGCATATATACTCCGTTCTAACGCATATATATTCCGTTCTTACACATATATATTCCGTTCTTACACGTATATATTCCGTTCTTACACGTATATATTCTGTTCTTAAACATATATATTCCGTTCTTACACGTATATATTCCGTTCTTACACATACATATTCCGTTCTCAGACATATATATTCCGTTCTTACACATATATTCCGTTCTTACGCATATATATTCCGTTCTTTCACATATATATTCAGTTTTACGCATATATATTCAGTTTTTACGCATATATATTCAGTTCTTACACATATATATTCAGTTCTTACACATATATATTCAGTTCTTACGCATATATATTCAGTTCTTACGCATATATATTCTGTACTAACACAAATATATTCACTTCTTACACATATATATTCCGTTCTTACACATATATATTCCGTTCTTACATATATATTCCGTTCTTACACATATATATTCCGTTCTTACGCATATATATTCCGTTCTTACGCATATATATTCAGTTCTTACGCATATATATTCAGTTCTTACGCATATATATTCAGTTCTTACACATATATATTCAGTTTTACTTATATATATATTCAGTTCTTACGCATATATATTCAGTTCTTACGCATATATATTCAGTTCTTTCGCATATATATTCAGTTCTTACACATATATAGTCAGTTCTTACAAATATATATTCAGTTCTTACACATATATATTCCGTTTTTACACATATATATTCCGTTCTTACGCATATATATTCTAACACATATATTCCGTTCTTACACATATATATTCAGTTCTGACACATATATATTCCGTTCTTACACATATATATTCCGTTCTTACGCATATATATTCAGTTCTTACGCATATATATTCCGTTCTTACGCATATATATTAAGTTCTTACACATATATATTCAGTTCTTACACATATATATACACTTCTTACACATATATATTCCGTTCTTACACATATATATTCCGTTCTTACACATATTTATTCCGTTCTTACGCATATATATTCCGTTCTTACACATATATATTCAGTTCTTACACATATATATACACTTCTTACACATATATATTCCGTTCTTACGCATATATATTCTTACACATATATTCCGTTCTTACACATATATATATTCCGTTCTTACACATATATAATCCGTTCTAACGCATATATATTCCGTTCTTACACATATATATTCCGTTCTTACACGTATATATTCCGTTCTTACACGTATATATTACGTTCTTAGACATATATATTCAGTTCTTACGCATATATATTCAGTTCTTACACATAGATATTCAGTTTTACGCATATATATTCAGTTCTTACGCATATATATTCAGTTCTTACGCATATATATTCAGTTCTTACGCATATATGTTCAGTTCTTACGCATATATATTCAGTTCTTACGCATATATGTTCAGTTCTTACGGATATGTATTCAGTTCTTACGCATATATATTCCGTTCTTACACATATATATTCCGTTCTTACGCATTTCTTACACATATATTCCATTCTTACACATATATATTCCGTTCTTACAAGTACATATTCCGTTCTTACACATATATATTCCGTTCATACACATATATATTCAGTTTTTACACATATATATTCCGTTCTTACACATATATATTCCGTTCTTACACGTACATATTCCGTTCTTACGCATATATATTCCGTTCTTACACATATATATTCCGTTCTTACACATATATATTCCGTTCTTACACATATATATTCCGTTCTTACGCATATATATTCTTACAAATATATTCCGTTCTTACACATATATATTCCGTTCTTACACATATATATTCCGTTTTAACGCATATATATTCCGTTCTTACACATATATATTCCATTCTTACACGTATATATTCCATTCTTACACATATATATTCCGTTTTTACACATATATATTCCATTCATACACGTATATATTCTGTTCTTAAACATATATATTCCGTTCTTACACGTATATATTCCGTTCTTACACATATATATTCCGTTCTTAGACATATATATTCCGTTCTTACACATATATTCCGTTCTTACGCATATATATTCCGTTCTTTCGCATATATATTCAGTTTTACGCATATATATTCAGTTCTTACGCAAATATATTCAGTTCATACACATATATATTCAGTTCTTACACATATATATTCCGTTCTTACGCTTATATATTCCGTTCTTTCGCATATATATTCAGTTTTACGCATATATATTCAGTTCTTACGCAAATATATTCAGTTCATACACATATATATTCAGTTCTTACACATATATATTCCGTTCTTACACATATATATTCCGTTCATACGCATATATATTCTTACACATATATTCTGTTTTACACACATATATTCCGTTCTTACACATATATTTTCCGTTCTAACGCATATATATTCCGTTCTTACACATATATATTCGTTCTTACACGTATCTTCCGTTCTTACACGTATATATTCCGTTCTTACACATATATATTCGGTTTTCACATATATATATTCCGTTCTTACACATATATATTCAGCTCTTACGCATATATATTCAGTTCTTACGCATATATATTCAGTTCTTACGCATATATATTCAGTTCTTACACATATATATTCAGTTCTTACACATTATATATTCAGTTCTTACACATATATATTCAGTCCTTACACATATATATTCCGTTCTTACACATATATACTCCGTTCTTACAAATATATATTCCGTTCTTAAAAATATATATTCCGTTCTTACACATATATATTCCGTTCTTACGCATATATATTCCGTTCTTACGCATATATATTCAGTTCTTACGCATATATATTCCGTTCTTTCGCATTTATATTCAGTTTTACGCATATATATTCAGTTCTTACGCATATATATTCAGTTCTTACACATATATATTCAGTTCTTACACATATATAATTAGTTCTTACGCATATATATTCCGTTCTTACACATATATATTCCGTTCTTACGCATATATATTCTTACACATATATTCCGTTCTTACACATATATATTCAGTTCTTACACATATATATTCCGTTCTTACACATATATATCCCTTGTTACGCATATATATTCAGTTCTTACACATATATATTCCGTTCTTACGCATATATATTCAGTTCTTACGCATATATATTCAGTTCTTACGCATATATATTCAGTTCTAACGCATAAATATTCAGTTCTTACACATATATATTCAGTTTTAACACATATATATTCCGTTCTTACACATATATATTCAGTTCTTACACATATATAATCCGTTCTTACACATATATATTCAGTTCTTACACATATATATTCCGTTCTTACGCATATATATTCTTACACATATATTCCGTTCTTACACATATATATTCAGTTCTTACACATATATATACCGTTCTTACACATAAATATTCCATTCTTACGCATATATATTCAGTTCTTACGCATATATATTCCGTTCTTACGCATATATATTCAGTTCTTACACATATATATTCAGTTCTTACACATATATATACACTTCTTACACATATATATTCCGTTCTTACACATATATATTCCGTTCTTACACATATTTATTCCGTTCTTACGCATATTCATTCATTTCTTACACATATATATTCAGTTCTTACACATATATATTCACTTCTTACACATATATATTCCGTTCTTAAGCATATATATTCCGTTCTTACGCATATATATTCAGTTCTTACGCATATATATTCAGTTCGTACGCATATATATTCAGTTATTACGCATATATATTCAGTTCTTACACATATATATTCAGTTTTTACGCATATATATTCAGTTCTTACGCATATATATTCAGTTCTGACGCATATATATTCAGTTCTTACGCATATATATTCAGTTCTTACGCATATATATTCAGTTCTTAAGCATATATATTCAGTTCTTACGCATATATATTCAGTTCTTATGCATATATATTCAGTTCTTACGCATATATATTCAGTTCTTACGCATATATATTCAGTTCGTACGCATATATATTCAGTTATTACGCATATATATTCAGTTCTTACACATATATATTCAGTTTTACGCATATATATTCAGTTCTTACGCATATATATTCAGTTCTGACGCATATATATTCAGTTCTTACGCATATATATTCAGTTCTTACGCATATATATTCAGTTCTTACGCATATATATTCAGTTCTTACGCATATATATTCAGTTCTTATGCATATATATTCAGTTCTTACGCATATATATTCAGTTCTTACGCATATATATTCAGTTCTTACGCATATATGTTCAGTTCTTACGCATATATGTTCAGTTCTTACGGATATATATTCAGTTCTTACGCATATATATTCCGTTCTTACACATATATATTCCGTTCTTACGCATTTCTTACACATATATTCCATTCTTACACATATATATTCCGTTCTTACTAGTACATATTCCGTTCTTACACATATATATTCCGTTCATACACATATATATTCAGTTGTTCCACATATATATTCCGTTCTTACACATATATATTCCGTTCTTACACGTACATATTCCGTTCTTACGCATATATATTCCGTTCTTACACATATATATTCCGTTCTTACACATATATATTCCGTTCTTACGCATATATATTCTTACAAATATATTCCGTTCTTACACATATATATTCCGTTCTTACACATATATATTAAGTTCTAACGCATATATATTCCGTTCTTACACATATATATTCCATTCTTACACGTAATATATTCCGTTCTTACACGTATATATTCCGTTCTTACACATATATATTCCGTTTTTACACATATATATTCCGTTCATACACGTATATATTCTGTTCTTAAACATATATATTCCGTTCTTACACGTATATATTCCGTCTTACACATATATATTCCGTTCTTAGACATATATATTCCGTTCTTACACATATATTCCGTTCTTACGCATATATATTCCGTTCTTTCGCATATATATTCAGTTTTACGCATATATATTCAGTTCTTACGCATATATATTCAGTTCATACACATATATATTCAGTTCTTACACATATATATTCCGTTCTTACACATATATATTCCGTTCTTACGCATATATATTCTTACACATATATTCCGTTCTTACACACATATATTCCGTTCTTACACATATATTTTCCGTTCTAACGCATATATATTCCGTTCTTACACATATATATTCCGTTCTTACACGTATATATTCCGTTCTTACACGTATATATTCCGTTCTTACACGTATATATTCCGTTCTTACACATATATATTCCGTTCTTACACGTATATATTCCGTTCTTACACATATATATTCGGTTTTCACACATATATATTCCGTTCTTACACATATATATTCAGCTCTTACGCATATATATTCAGTTCTTACGCATATATATTCAGTTCTTACGCATATATATTCAGTTCTTACACATATAAATTCAGTTCTTACACATATATATTCAGTTCTTACACATATATATTCAGTTCTTACACATATATATTCCGTTCTTACACATATATACTCCGTTCTTACAAATATATATTCCGTTCTTAAAAATATATATTCCGTTCTTACACATATATATTCCGTTCTTACGCATATATATTCCATTTTTACGCATATATATTCAGTTCTTACGCATATATATTCCGTTCTTTCGCATTTATATTCAGTTTTACGCATATATATTCAGTTCTTACGCATATATATTCAGTTCTTACACATATATATTCAGTTCTTACACATATATAATTAGTTCTCACGCATATATATTCCGTTCTTACACATATATATTCCGTTCTTACGCATATATATTCTTACACATATATTCCGTTCTTACACATATATATTCAGTTCTTACACATATATATTCCGTTCTTACACATAAATATCCCTTCTTACGCATATATATTCAGTTCTTACGCATATATATTCCGTTCTTACGCATATATATTCAGTTCTTACGCATATATATTCAGTTCTTACGCATATATATTCAGTTCTTACGCATACATATTCAGTTCTTACACATATATATTCAGTTTTAACACATATATATTCAGTTCTTACACATATATATTCAGTTCTTACACATATATATTCAGTTCTTACACATATATATTCAGTTCTTACACATATATATTCCGTTCTTAGACATATATATTCCGTTCTTACACATATATTCCGTTCTTACGCATATATATTCCGTTCTTTCGCATATATATTCAGTTTTACGCATATATATTCAGTTCTTACGCAAATATATTCAGTTCATACACATATATATTCAGTTCTTACACATATATATTCCGTTCTTACGCTTATATATTCCGTTCTTTCGCATATATATTCAGTTTTACGCATATATATTCAGTTCTTACGCAAATATATTCAGTTCATACACATATATATTCAGTTCTTACACATATATATTCCGTTCTTACACATATATATTCCGTTCATACGCCATATATATTCTTACACATATATTCTGTTCTTACACACATATATTCCGTTCTTACACATATATTTTCCGTTCTAACGCATATATATTCCGTTCTTACACATATATATTCCGTTCTTACACGTATCTTCCGTTCTTACACGTATATATTCCGTTCTTACACATATATATTCGGTTTTCACATATATATATTCCGTTCTTACACATATATATTCAGCTCTTACGCATATATATTCAGTTCTTACGCATATATATTCAGTTCTTACGCATATATATTCAGTTCTTACACATATATATTCAGTTCTTACACATATATATTCAGTTCTTACACATATATATTCAGTCCTTACACATATATATTCCGTTCTTACACATATATACTCCGTTCTTACAAATATATATTCCGTTCTTAAAAATATATATTCCGTTCTTACACATATATATTCCGTTCTTACGCATATATATTCCGTTCTTACGCATATATATTCAGTTCTTACGCATATATATTCCGTTCTTTCGCATTTATATTCAGTTTTACGCATATATATTCAGTTCTTACGCATATATATTCAGTTCTTACACATATATATTCAGTTCTTACACATATATAATTAGTTCTTACGCATATATATTCCGTTCTTACACATATATATTCCGTTCTTACGCATATATATTCTTACACATATATTCCGTTCTTACACATATATATTCAGTTCTTACACATATATATTCCGTTCTTACAAATATATATCCCTTGTTACGCATATATATTCAGTTCTTACACATATATATTCCGTTCTTACGCATATATATTCAGTTCTTACGCATATATATTCAGTTCTTACGCATATATATTCAGTTCTAACGCATAAATATTCAGTTCTTACACATATATATTCAGTTTTAACACATATATATTCCGTTCTTACACATATATATTCAGTTCTTACACATATATAATCCGTTCTTACACATATATATTCAGTTCTTACACATATATATTCCGTTCTTACGCATATATATTCTTACACATATATTCCGTTCTTACACATATATATTCAGTTCTTACACATATATATACCGTTCTTACACATAAATATTCCATTCTTACGCATATATATTCAGTTCTTACGCATATATATTCCGTTCTTACGCATATATATTCAGTTCTTACACATATATATTCAGTTCTTACACATATATATACACTTCTTACACATATATATTCCGTTCTTACACATATATATTCCGTTCTTACACATATTTATTCCGTTCTACGCATATTCATTCATTTCTTACACATATATATTCAGTTCTTACACATATATATTCACTTCTTACACATATATATTCCGTTCTTAAGCATATATATTCCGTTCTTACGCATATATATTCAGTTCTTACGCATATATATTCAGTTCGTACGCATATATATTCAGTTATTACGCATATATATTCAGTTCTTACACATATATATTCAGTTTTACGCATATATATTCAGTTCTTACGCATATATATTCAGTTCTGACGCATATATATTCAGTTCTTACGCATATATATTCAGTTCTTACGCATATATATTCAGTTCTTAAGCATATATATTCAGTTCTTACGCATATATATTCAGTTCTTATGCATATATATTCAGTTCTTACGCATATATATTCAGTTCTTACGCATATATATTCAGTTCGTACGCATATATATTCAGTTATTACGCATATATATTCAGTTCTTACACATATATATTCAGTTTTACGCATATATATTCAGTTCTTACGCATATATATTCAGTTCTGACGCATATATATTCAGTTCTTACGCATATATATTCAGTTCTTACGCATATATATTCAGTTCTTACGCATATATATTCAGTTCTTACGCATATATATTCAGTTCTTATGCATATATATTCAGTTCTTACGCATATATATTCAGTTCTTACGCATATATATTCAGTTCTTACGCATATATGTTCAGTTCTTACGCATATATGTTCAGTTCTTACGGATATATATTCAGTTCTTACGCATATATATTCCGTTCTTACACATATATATTCCGTTCTTACGCATTTTCTTACACATATATTCCATTCTTACACATATATATTCCGTTCTTACTAGTACATATTCCGTTCTTACACATATATATCCGTTCATACACATATATATTCAGTTGTTCCACATATATATTCCGTTCTTACACATATATATTCCGTTCTTACACGTACATATTCCGTTCTTACGCATATATATTCCGTTCTTACACATATATATTCCGTTCTTACACATATATATTCCGTTCTTACGCATATATATTCTTACAAATATATTCCGTTCTTACACATATATATTCCGTTCTTACACATATATATTAAGTTCTAACGCATATATATTCCGTTCTTACACATATATATTCCATTCTTACACGTATATATTCCGTTCTTACACGTATATATTCCGTTCTTACACATATATATTCCGTTTTTACACATATATATTCCGTTCATACACGTATATATTCTGTTCTTAAACATATATATTCCGTTCTTACACGTATATATTCCGTTCTTACACATATATATTCCGTTCTTAGACATATATATTCCGTTCTTACACATATATTCCGTTCTTACGCATATATATTCCGTTCTTTCGCATATATATTCAGTTTTACGCATATATATTCAGTTCTTACGCATATATATTCAGTTCATACACATATATATTCAGTTCTTACACATATATATTCCGTTCTTACACATATATATTCCGTTCTTACGCATATATATTCTTACACATATATTCCGTTCTTACACACATATATTCCGTTCTTACACATATATTTTCCGTTCTAACGCATATATATTCCGTTCTTACACATATATATTCCGTTCTTACACGTATATATTCCGTTCTTACACGTATATATTCCGTTCTTACACGTATATATTCCGTTCTTACACATATATATTCCGTTCTTACACGTATATATTCCGTTCTTACACATATATATTCGGTTTTCACACATATATATTCCGTTCTTACACATATATATTCAGCTCTTACGCATATATATTCAGTTCTTACGCATATATATTCAGTTCTTACGCATATATATTCAGTTCTTACACATATAAATTCAGTTCTTACACATATATATTCAGTTCTTACACATATATATTCAGTTCTTACAAATAATATATATTCCGTTCTTACACATATATACTCCGTTCTTACAAATATATATTCCGTTCTTAAAAATATATATTCCGTTCTTACACATATATATTCCGTTCTTACGCATATATATTCCATTTTTACGCATATATATTCAGTTCTTACGCATATATATTCCGTTCTTTCGCATTTATATTCAGTTTTACGCATATATATTCAGTTCTTACGCATATATATTCAGTTCTTACACATATATATTCAGTTCTTACACATATATAATTAGTTCTCACGCATATATATTCCGTTCTTACACATATATATTCCGTTCTTACGCATATATATTCTTACACATATATTCCGTTCTTACACATATATATTCAGTTCTTACACATATATATTCCGTTCTTACACATAAATATCCCTTCTTACGCATATATATTCAGTTCTTACGCATATATATTCCGTTCTTACGCATATATATTCAGTTCTTACGCATATATATTCAGTTCTTACGCATATATATTCAGTTCTTACGCATACATATTCAGTTCTTACACATATATATTCAGTTTTAACACATATATATTCAGTTCTTACACATATATATTCAGTTCTTACACATATATATTCAGTTCTTACACATATATATTCAGTTCTTACACATATATATTCCGTTCTTACGTATATATATTCTTACACATATATTCCGTTCTTACACATATATATTCAGTTCTTACACATATATATACCGTTCTTACACATAAATATTCCGTTCTTACGCATATATATTCAGTTCTTACTCATATATATTCCGTTCTTAAGCATAAATATTCAGTTCTTACACATATATATACACTTCTTACACATATATATTCCGTTCTTACACATATATATTCCGTTCTTACACATATTTATTCCATTCTTACGCATATTCATTCATTTCTTACACATATATATTCACTTCTTACACATATATATTCCGTTCTTACGCATATATATTCCGTTCTTACGCATATATATTCAGTTCTTACGCATATATATTCAGTTCTTACGCATATATATTCAGTTCTTACGCATATATATTCAGTTCTTACGCATATATATTCTGTTATACGCATATATATTCAGTTCTAACGCATATATATTCAGTTCTTACACATATATTCAGTTATTACACATATATATTCAGTTCTTACGCATATATATTCCGTTCTTACACATATATATTCCGTTCTCACGCATATATATTCAGTTCTTACACATATATATTCAGTTCTTACACATATATATTCAGTTGTTACAAATATATATTCCGTTCTTACACATATATATTCCGTTCTTACACGTACATATTCCGTTCTTACGCATATATATATTCAGTTTTACGCATATATATTCAGTTCTTACGCATATATATTCAGTTCTTACACATATATATTCAGTTCTTACACATATATATTCCGTTCTTACACATATATATTCCGTTCTTACACATATATATTCCATTCTTACACATATATATTCCGTTCTTACACATATATATTCAGTTCTTACACATATTCAGTCACTTCTTACACATATATATTCCGTTCTTACACATATAATTTCCGTTCTTACACAAATATATTCCGTTCTTACACATATATATTCCGTTCTTACACATATATATTCCGTCCTTACGCATATATATTCAGTTCTTACGCATATATATTCAGTTCTTACGCATATATATTCCGTTCTTACACATATATATTCGGTTTTCACACATATATATTCCGTTCTTACACATATATATTCAGCTCTTACGCATATATATTCAGTTCTTACGCATATATATTCAGTTCTTACGCATATATATTCAGTTCTTACACATATATATTCAGTTCTTACACATATATATTCAGTTCTTACACATATATATTCAGTTCTTACACATATATATTCCGTTCTTACACATATATACTCCGTTCTTACAAATATATATTCCGTTCTTAAAAATATATATTCCGTTCTTACACATATATATTCCGTTCTTACGCATATATATTCCATTTTTACGCATATATATTCAGTTCTTACGCATATATATTCCGTTCTTTCGCATTTATATTCAGTTTTACGCATATATATTCAGTTCTTACGCATATATATTCAGTTCTTACACATATATATTCAGTTCTTACACATATATAATTAGTTCTCACGCATATATATTCCGTTCTTACACATATATATTCCGTTCTTACGCATATATATTCTTACACATATATTCCGTTCTTACACATATATATTCAGTTCTTACAC